>JAPYZE010000005.1:0-163259 GCA_030522805.1 Leptomastidea abnormis
AAAAAAAAAAAAAAAAGGGAAGATAGTAGACATGGATGAGATAGTTCTTGGAAAAGATGTTGCGCAATTACTTTCAACTTTCGAAGGGATGATTAATGGGGTCTAAATTGTGCCTGGCTTCATCGACTGACAACGTTGAAGCTATGATAAAATTAATGGACTGCCGAGTGGCGGGTATAACCATTCACTTGGATCGTTATGTCACGAAGTAATAATGCCATGAAGGAGAAGGAGGTGTTAGTAGTAGTAGTAGTAGTAGTATGGCTATAATTTGCTTATGCGCTAACAAGCCACTGGCTTTATGGCTTTAGCTTATACGTAAATCGTTGTTGATTTTCGGCTATTATTTGATTTATGTGTTTGCTTAGCTAATAGCAAAAATATGATTTTTTATAATAAAAATTTTTTTTCAATATTTTTTTTTATACTTGATGTTATTTTATAATGTAATATACTATAAATTTATACCTTCTTTAAAAAATTCCTTGATTTTAAAAAAAATCTAATTGAGTTTGGTATTGAGAAAAAAATATCAAATATTCTAGGTTGTCTGGCTAGACTCGACTTTTTCTACTGAACTACTTATTTTATAATATCGAATAATGTAATGAGATTTTTTTCTTAAACATTGGTTAACGTAAACTTTGATTTTTATTGGGTTTGCTATCAATTTCATCTCATTAAAACTAATTTAATGACGGCAAATAGTAAGTTCCTTCAAATTAACTGATAAGATAACTAATATGCCAAGTCTTAAACCTTAATTTCTTCATTTGTAGTTGTGTAAAATTAAAAATTAGGTTAATGAAATGCTCTTTCTTTTACGCGTTATATTAAGTGCAGTAAAAAAATTTTGAATCTAATTATTTATTATAGCCTAAAAATAATTACAATTGTAATAATATTTAAGCAAATAATTTGTTACATCATAAAAACTTTATAATCCCAAAGAATGTAAAGTAAACCTACTTATTCTAAAATTAATCCAAAATCGTGTATATTTTCTTAAATTATAATTACAACAATTAAGCAAACATATGAATATGTCCCACTCAAAAGATCATACGGATAAATCCTTTGTTAAAAATCCATTAAATTTTATTTAAACCATTTCAACTAATGCCAATTGCCATATCTCAAGCTTTATTTCTCATAAAAGTGTTTTTATACCCAACGATAACCCAGATTTCACAAAAGTGAAAGAGAAATAGAAAATAAGAATATGTATATATCTATATACATTAGCTTAACTTATCGTTAAAAAGCCAAAAACGCTTAACTGATCTGATTTTAAATTTTTGTCCGTTGCAGATCGAATACCAGCAGGGCCGCTGGTAGATATTCAGTGCCAAAAAAGAAAACGATCGAAACTCGTAAAAGCTCGGCTCATATTGTTATCAGCATGGCAATCGGATAATGAGGGCAAAAAAAGGATGAAAAAGAGAGAAAGAACCTGATTGCCAAGCTTCAACTATACATAATTTTTGCTCTCAAATGTAAGGACGATTTTTATATATATCCTCTGACGAGGAAAATATTAACGCTTATGAGTTAATACGGACAGCGTTAATATCATACCACGACGTACTGTAAATTAATGATTAAGACTGTTCTTTATGTGGTTAGCACTGTTGTTGATAATTATTGTTTTTTTTTTGTTTGTTATTGTAATGTTATTTTTAAATAATAAATTTAAGGAACGTTATTTTGTATCTCTTATTTTATTTTTTAATTAAGAATAATTATTTATTAAAAAAAAATTATATTTTAAATAATTTTAATAATAATTGTCAAAAAAAAAAATTCGTAATTAAAATATGAAACAATGTGATGATTCGTCAAACGTATAATAAAACTCGCATTTGCTCAAGCAAAATAAAGAAAAGTCCGAGTTAATTAAGCTTCGTATAGAAAACTAAAAGAAAACAGTGGCATTATAAAAAAGTTTATTTTTAAAAAAAAAAAAAAAGAAATATATATAACAAAACGACATTTGCTGACGCAGGGGCTCGAGATACATAAAAATTTTATCATTAAACTTTTCAACGCGTATAACATTTTCACAACGTCAACGACGACGAATATACCATTCGAGAAAGTAGTAGAGAAAAATAAGCGAAAAACACCTCGAGCTATCTTCTCTTACTTGTTTTCTTTTTATTCTGCAATATACAGAGTTAAAAAAAGAAAAATATAACGCGTATTGTACTTTTACGCAACGCAGTGTAGTAGTAGTAGTCGTCCGATTATTGGTAAGAGCCCGAAGGCTTCTTTACGACGTCCTCAAAGTTCTTCCCTTTATACGACCATAATTAGAGTTGAAGTATATGTAGTCGAAGGTAGGAGTTGTAAAACCGCTGCAATAAAGAGATAGACGCGCGTTGTTTGAGGTAAGAGAGAGCTTGCTGACCGAAAGAGATGAAGAGAGCTTATATAGTGATAGAGACATACTTACCGGATACATCGTTTTTCTGCATCTCTGCTGATCATACTTGAAAGTTTTGATGTCGTTTTGTGGAAATGTACTATTTTGTTATATAGGAAGTTAGGAGTTAGCGTGTTGTTAAGGTGACGATGATATTTTTTTATCGATTGTTTTTTTTATGATGTTTATAATAAATGATTTATATTACAGTTATTTCAATAATAGCTTAAAAAAAAATAAATGTAAACTAGAATAAAAAAAAGTAGACGATAAATTAATCATAGTGAAAGTTTAAGATTTTTTTAAGCCTTTTTGACACTCTAAGCAAGCGTATTTCTGGCTTGCAATTGCTTACGCAACGTCTTAATTGACAAACCCCAGGAATCGAACCCACGATTTGCGGATCTCGAAACCTATGCCTTACCAACTAAGTCGTTGTAAGCCTTTTAAAAAAATTATTCAAAGCGAGTAAATAAAATAAATTTAGGAACGTGATTATGGTTAAAAATAAATGAAACTCCAATATTTTTTTTTTTAACTTATTCTATAATTTATTAGTTTTAACAATCTCATGTTTCTGTCCGTGTATATTTAGATATAATGTTAATGTTAACGTGTCAAGTATTAATGTGCGTGTATAAGAGTTTTCTTTTTTCTCTATGACCATGATTTTTTTCTTTAATTCATCACGGATAAACACGTTTTTTTTTTCTTCATTTTCATACACTATTGCCATCGATATTTCATATCCTTTATTTCTCTACGATTACAATTATCATTTGGCTTTGTCTGTCGACTGTATTTTATTTTTTTTTTTCTAAAAGACGCTTTATCGACATACCTTTCATTTATTTTTATTTATTTTTTTTTTTTTTGCTTTCATCATCATTATCACGTGTCTTTTTTTTTTATTCTTTACAGAAACGAAGAACAAAAGAAGTTTTATGTGGCTTACAACCTATGCCCTGTATAGACCATTAGTTTTAAGAGTAAATAAAAAAATTGATAGATAAAAAAAAAGAAAGAAAAAACCTAAATAGTGCTTTAACGTTGCTTTTGGCGCAAGTTTATTTTTATTTTACTTTTTTTTTTATTTTAATGCTATTTCTTATTTTTTACTCTATCAAACGCAACCAACATATATATACGTTCGGACGAGATAGATTTGCTGCTGCACAATAAGAAGTTTACCGGAAATACAATTCTTTCCTCTAAACAATGATAAAAATGATCGATTCGATATTTTACATTATGATTGAAAAATGTTTTAAGCTTTTAAGAAATAGTATTTTTTTTAAAAATATTAATTTACAAACGTTCATTTATACAAATAAATATTTAGATAAGAGTAAGAATCGAGCAAAGTATCAAATAAAGAAAGAAAGAAAGAAAACGGATGAATCACAATACTTTTTGCATTTGCGTTGAGAAACAAGAAGTAAAAGGCTACTATTTACAAAAGTTTTTCTCTTTCTCTCTTTCTCTCTCTCAGCACAACGACGACGACTGCATTTCCTTTGTGTGTGCAAGGAAGCGCAGTGATCGATCCAGTAAACGCGCCCGCAAACTTCCGGCTGGTCCAGGGCTCAGTTTGGAGTTGCCGGAAGTTCGCATCCATTCTCCCTCTCCATCTCTCTTTCTCTTTCTCTTCTCTTGTCACTCATTCTCTTATTTCGCAATGAATCTCGATTTTCCTTGTGAAAACGGATTCTCATTCGCTCGATTTTAATTTTATTTTTATTTTCAAGAGTATGTTTTTTATATATGTATATATTTACATGCGACAATTGTTTTTTTTTCGGCTAACTACAATATTACTTAATTACTTGTTTTTTTTTTTGTACACGAGTAAGAGCTAGTTTTTTTTTTTATGATACATTTTTATCGCATATACTTTATTACATTTTGCGCTAATGTTATTTACAAGAAGAGAACGAATTTTGAATTTTTAGAAAAATACAGCAATTTTTCACATACACTCCGAGCTGAGACTGCAAGAAAATTGTCGCTTTTACTTGATTTTATACGAATTTTCCGATAGTCTCGGCAGTACTCGATAGAACAGAAGACTAGATTTTTTTTTGTTAATCTACATACATACACATGTTTTACAATCGAATCATTTTTTATTCGGCATTGAAACAAAATGTTCTTTTTTTTTGTTCTTTGTTGCTAGGCTTAACTTACGTTATACGTTATTCGCACATACTTAAATTTACGCACGAGCTTGAAACACATCAGCTGCTTATTTTTAAAAAATGAAAATTATTCATCTCGCTATTTTTATTCGCTTGGCATATTATCGATCGTATTATTTTTTCATCAGAATAAAAATGAAATTTTTTTTTCTAGTAATGCGTACATTATGTAGCAAAAAAGAAAAAAAAATTGTTATTCTCTGCGCTCTTTTTTATGTTTCAAACTAATGAAAGAGAACATTGAAAGCAAAAATGAGCTTTCATCTTTAGACGTTTAATACTATTGATTCTCGCTCGCGAAACATCTTTTTTTTTTTGTTATTTTATAGTCGTTTGATTACGTTGAAAACAGTTATTTTTTTTTTCTTCGAAAACACGATCGACATTAAAAGGCGCGATCAATAATCTTGAAAAGGCACAGAGTATAAGCTACATTTTTTTTTATAGTCGAGTAGAATTTGTTATACTTCTTTTTTTTATTTTTTCATTATAATATGCGAGCACGTGTCCCGAAAATTTGATTAAATTTAGAATGAATCTAAATTTATTTTGATGAAGTTGATAGGACATTATCGTATTTATAATAAAAATCATATATCATTTATCTTTACTTTTCAAATTTATTAGCTGAAAGCAGCCGATAAAAAATTCATTAATATTCTTATTGTGTCAACAAATCGTATACAAGTATTTATAGGTTTTATTGGCACGCTGAATAAAATATTACTTATTAATCAGAATTAAATTTTAAATTTTAAGTATTTTATTAATAAAATCTAAAGTTTGCAAGTTTTTATATTCAAAAAAAAAAGGAAATTATTCTTTAAGTGCTCAATATCAAGTGTATTGCATTTTTATAAAAAGAGTAAATCGAGTAAATTAGTAGTTGCGAGCTTGAAATCGAGCTACTCTGTACACTTTCAAAGATTCTCGGCTATTGATACTGTTGCTTACAAGATTTAAACAGAAAGATAGCATTGCTCTGTTGATTTATTTATTTTTTTTGTCAAAAGTTTTCGTCTAAATAGCTTTAATATTTGTATAATGTATATATTTGCAAATGTACAATGTAGCGTTGTCAAGCCACCTTTTTACTTTAAAATTTTGATTTTATTTGTCACTTTTTTTGATTCGTCGATAAATTGTTTACTTAAGATACGTCTATTACTTTTATTTTATTTTTTTGCTTTTTTACATGCTCTCTGTTCTGAGTTAATATTTTTTTTCGTTATTTTTGAAAAAGCGATAAGAGTAATTAGGTTGGCCTCAATCGCTTTTCTTGGCAATCGTTAGTGATAATTTTTTTTTTTTTTAGATTCTTGCAAGTTGAAAATTTGCTTTTGATATGTCTAGGAATTCGGAAACTGGATTAATATGAACAGTCAACTTGTCAGGTTGACAATTTTATTAAATTTTTTACAATTTATTTTCATTTTTAACGTAAATTAATAATGTAATTTAAACTGTGAAAAATTAATGAGTTCTTTAAGTTAGCAATATCAATTTTTCAATAAAATTTAATATACACTTTTTGTAACATTTTATCATATTACACATGAATAATAAAAACTTTATCGATTATCTTATACTCAACAATAATTATCAATTATCTTTATTGCATATAATTACAGTAAACCAGTCTGCAATCATCTTATAAAATTTGTCAATTACTTAATTTTAACAAAGTTCATTATAATTATGAAACATTAACGAGCAAAAAAATTAAAATTGTTCTTTTGATAAACAACATAAAAGTAAATAAAACAAGTTTTTCTTTAAAAGCATTCACAGATAAACAAATACACGCAAATACATAAAAAAAAATCAATTATAAAAACAGATCAATTTAAATTTGTTTAAAATCCACTTTTACATTCAAATAAAGCTGCAACATCTTATATACCAACAATCCGATTAAATTTTCCAATTGTTTTGTATCCAAGAAACAACAGTAAAATAAAAATAAAAAGAAAAACCAAACAAATAAAGTAAATCCATCACACCTTCAGCTTAACCTAATAATACTGCAGCGGTATTATTTCTTTACACTACCCATACCACACGATTTACAGACGTATATATATATACGAGCTGCAAAAACGAACCAGAGCTGGTAGCCACTAGTGTGCAAGCTCTTTCTTTCTCACTCTCTCTCCCTTAATCCCGCATTGGGATGATAACTTCCACAAGTAGAAAAAGAAAGAAAGTGAGAGAGAAAGAAAGAGAGTTTTCGTACTGTGTGTACTCGCTGGAATTGGAAACTCACTTCTCACACACCCGAAAAGATAACCTATTCCTCTTTTTCTTCTTTTTTTTTTTCACCTTGCATTTCCCGAGAAAAAATAAAGAAAAAAAAACTGATACGATATAAAACTGTTTACTTTTGAATCCACGTTGTATAGGAAGATCAAGAGGTCGACTTTGTTTTTCATTTTTTTTTTTTATACTTTACTTTACTTTTTATTTTTTATCCATCTACCCATGCTCGAGCAGTAATCTCGGCATAATGAAAGTAAATCACGCGACGTTGGTAGAGTTTGCTTATATACCAAAGGACGGTTTTCAGCTGTGGATTTATATATATTATATTGGATATATTATATCGAGGGCGGTATGTATTTTATTTCATTTTTTTTTTGCTTCTTTTGACTTCCCTTCTTGGTGGTACCGAAACGTTTATATATGTATGTATGTATATGTGTGGTGCTCGATATCCTCGTGCAGATTTCTAATTTAGATTATCGATGAAACAAACAGTCAAAAAAGAGAGAAAACCGTAATATATTCTCTTACGTCATCCGGATAAACTTATGTGTATAATCATCAAAGAAATAAATCAAAATGTCGATTATATTTATAAGTATATATACAGCCTTCATAAATAAACATATATATATCTTAGCATTTCTGGTAATTTCACGTTTTTTTTCTTCTTGATGAATAACGATGTGATATCGAACCGAGATACTTATAAACTTATTTTTTTTTTTTACTAAATCAATAATAATAATTATAATAAAAATAATCACAGCACCAATGAGTAGTAGAAACTTGCTTACACTGATAAAGCCAAAGACGATAATTTTCACATGTCATATTTGTCAATGGTTGATTTTATCAAGTTCAAGAGCTAATTAACTTTCGGAAGGCCTTGCGAAACTCGGGATTGAAGAGGGTATAAATTACGGGATTGACGAAACTGTTCATGTAACCAAGCCAAGATACAGCAATAAATGCAGCAACTCCAGGTTGACAGTCCTTCTTCATTTTGGAGCATAAGGCATCCATGGTGTTGCATGTGAAGAATGGTACCCAGCAGATCAGGAATACGCCTATGTTTTATTTTTTTTTTTATGTAGTTGTTAAAAAGAATATAATTGGTTAATTGAGAATGAGTATTTTTAATTAAAAATAAAAAATTACTTTTATAAAAGTAGATAACAGTTGTAGTATACGTATTTAATTATAAATTTATAAATTACTCTTTTCTTTTTTTTAAAATTTTTATAATATTGAAAATTTTGTTACGTAAGGAACACCAAGTTAAAACATTTAAATACCCAAGTTACAATTAAACTTTTAAAACAGCCTATCCCTACCTCCTCTTTCAAGAAATTTTTTTAAAACAACAGTCGAAACAAAAGCCATTACAACAGTAAGTCCACAGAAAAAAAAAAGAAAAAGAAAGAAAAATATAAAAAAGAAAGAAAGAAAAAAAATGATAACGACATTATTATCATTATGCTCATTGTTATGCGTCTTGAAAGAGAAGGTAAAAAAAAAAAGAAAACTAACAACGTCCTGGTGTAGTCTTATTAAAAATAGCAATGGCAATTCAAGAACTATAATGCGGTACAGGTGGAAAGAGAGAAAAGAAAAAAAAAAGAATAGGTATATGCTCACGCGCGTTTACTCGAAAGTCAAGTTGCTTAAAAAAGCAAAAAAAAAAAAAAAAATAACCAGCATATAGCAATGGTAATCCTATGCACAAACTCCTTTTCTCTCGTTCTCCATGGGTTTGGCTTTTTCCGCTGCATAAAATCGCGCTAATGCGGAAAATAAGGAAAACACCGAAAATCCAAGAGAGAGAGAAAGAAAGAAAGGGTTAAAACTAAACTCTTACTACTACTACTATTATTGCACGTGACTTTACAAATATATAAAGGTATATATAGTTTAAAACAAAAATTTGGTTAATTTAGCTTACCCAGAACAATAGCAAGAGTTTTGGTTGCTTTTCTC
Organism: Leptomastidea abnormis; assembly: GCA_030522805.1. Taxonomy (NCBI): domain Eukaryota; kingdom Metazoa; phylum Arthropoda; class Insecta; order Hymenoptera; family Encyrtidae; genus Leptomastidea; species Leptomastidea abnormis. Next base: position 8,866 of record JAPYZE010000005.1, read on the forward strand.
TCCTTACGTGAGGCTAACTTGTCGCCTTTCTTTTTGCTCGGCTTATTGGCTTTTCTTAAATTAAATCTCGAGCCTGATGACTCGTTTCGTCTTTTATTTGAACTACCCGATCCTATTGATCCTGGTCCACTTGGTGTATTCGACCTACTGATGTCAACAACAAAAAAAAAAATAGATTTTTTTTCATGTTCTAGTTTTTTTGCGATTCATAAGATAAAAATGATGATGAATATATTTTTTTTCAGTGTACACATCACGAACATGAATTATTGATAACAGAACAAGTTATGTATATCATATATTAGATACAGCATACCTGCTGTTGCTATATTTTAAAAGTATAACGTATGTATAACTTTTCTTTTTTTCTAAAGCCTTAAAGGCAAAGCTTTAACAACAAAAAAAAGGTAGTGGCATCAAAAACGCATCAGCGAACATACATACATACATACATACACACGTAAAGACCATCGATCACTATAAAAATCTTACCTTCCAAACTGTAATGGTAAAAAAGATCCAATATTACGAATCTGTTTAAGCTCATGCCTGCTTGGACCACTACCATTTTTCTTTTGTTGCTGTTGCTGCTGTTGATGTTGTTGGTGGTGTTGTTGTTGTTGCTTTTGTTGTTGTTGTTGAAGTTGAGTCGTTATGGTACTTGGAGGAGCTCGACTTGGTGGTGGTGATGACGATGTGGATGACGATGGTCCTGATGCTGCTCGTAAATGTGGACTTGGACTTGAATTTTCAACTGTTACCTCAATTGCGTCTGTTAACATTGTACTACTTGCTCCTGCTTCGTATCCTGAATCCTTACGTGGTACTGTACCGAAACGACCGCTGAAATTTTTTTTTGATTTTATGGGATTTTTATATGGTTGATTTTGATGTTTTCGATGAGGTTAATTATTATTATTAAGAGTAACTATGTTGGATTGGTAATTGATTGAAAATGATATCTTATAAAACCTTCATATTCTGTGAAATACTTATAAAATATAGTTTGAATATGAGAAATAAAATTTTATTGTTTCAAGAATATAATTAAATCTTTTTGTAGGTACAAGATATCCGTTTGTTTCTTTTATGAACAAAGAATGTTAAGACTGTAATTAACGTTTGCAAGTGAACGTAACTACTAGAATCAATATCAGATAAGTAATAACGAGTTTTTATCAATTAGCAAACTGAATTCATTCTTGCATATAACTTTTATTAATTTTTCTTTTTCTTTTAAGGAATCCAAAGAATCTTTTCAATACTGTCTTAACAATATCATTACAAATATAAAATACAAAAAAAAAAAAAAGGAACTGTAAACCACTACAAATCTTTAATTAAATTTTTTCGACATCTTCATTTTTCAAGCCCACTTCTCTTACTACCTATATTATCCACAAGCAAAAAAAATCTTTAAAAAAGACGTCACAATCTAAAACGTCTTAATTTGTCCAGATTTCACGTGTCGTAGCACACAGTTTATTTCCCAAGCCAGAGCTTGAAATTAGCCAACATCAAGAAAAGAAGGTTAAATTTTTCTCTTTTTTCATTTTACAAAATAGAAAAAAAAAAAAAGAATTGCAAGTCTCCGGATACACTTCAAGAGACGACGACGACATCCACAGACTAGTTTTAGTGTCGGTAGTACAAAGTTTTTCCAAAATTGCTCGTCTTTTAATTTTGCGCCGAGGAACGGTAAAGTCTTTTGGCAAACCAGTGGAATCTGCTAGAGAAAGAGAAGAAGAAGAAGAAGGTTTTCTCTGTCGTTTTACGAGAGATGCTTTTGGACTGTAGAAAGTGAAGGAAGAAAGTAGTAGTGCTATATAGGGAAGGAGAAATGTGGAGACTTGAAGCTTTTAAAGGGAGTAAGGGATATGAAGGGAGAAAGTATATAGGAGCATTATGTGACGAAGCTTGAGAATGCGGGTTCCGTTAAAAGTAATATCTTGGCCAATAAGAGACTTTAATTTTTTTTTCTTCTTCATAACTTCCATAAGTTAAATGAATATTGAAAAATGTGTAAAAAAAGTTAAAAATGAGTATCTAAGGAATTAAAAAAAAAAAAAATAAGTAAATTAAGAATTAGAATGGAAATAAGTGATGATTAGAAGAGTCAGGATTACGAATGTATAGATGCAATTATAAAGTAATTATTTAAAGGAAAAAAAAAAGAGAAAGGTATCGAGAAGTTTAATTCCTATAGGTATACCTATATATACAGTTAGATTATACTCTGCAATGGTTATCTGGAACTCTGGTAAAGAAAGAGCGACGTGCTTGGATAAAGGAAGCTTAAAAAAAGAAAAAGAAAAAAAAATAAACAAGCCAACTGTACTGGACTACAAGTTTTCGTAAAAATCTTGAAGAGCCCAAGAAAGTAATACTGCCTTAATTAGAGAATCTTGCCAATTAAAAAACAGAAGAATAAAAAAAAAACAAAGTTTCAAGACGATATTCGAAACACCCTTCTTTCCTCTTAACCATCAAGCTCACAATATATATACGTATATTGCAAAAGAAATAATTGTGTATCGGTAATGCATATCTATATATAGTCTCTATCCATCTATCAATGACCAATGTGATTTTAACTTGGTATACTTCTAGAAAGTGAGTGAGAGAGATAGATAGACAAACCAAACTTTTGCAATTATCCACGGATATCTCTAGACTATACGAGAGAATACGAGGAATAAAGGATTGTTGAAAGTGGTGGAATGAGAGAAAAAGTATAGATATATGTACACCTTATAAAGTACAGAATTCGAAAGCGTTTCGCTTGAAAATGATGAGTAACTTGATATACCTAAGGCAATCGGATCTCTTGTTTCAAATGTTTATTTTTGTATTTGTTTTTTTTTCTTTTTTTTTTGTTTGAGAAAGATAATATCTATTTATAATGGTGTACAGGAAACGATTATGTAAATTTGTTTTATCGACAATAATGCAACAATATTTATGTTATGATTAATTAAAAAAAAACTATTCGTTCAGTTATCTTCATAAAGATAAGTTTTTATTAAGTAAAAAAAAGTCTATAAAACAGTCTAGTCCAACATGATCTTACATCAGTTTCCTTAACACCCAAAGCCATTAAATAAAGGAATAAAAAAAAAAGGTAAAAGAAAAAAGACTCTTTCCTTCTTGGTAAAGTACATAAAGATATATTACTTACGCCTCCTCGACAACCGTAGCGAGAAAAAATTCCGTACTCTTATCGTTTGAGATGACGACAACTGGATCTAATGGCGTTTCATCCTCGTCTTCGTTACTCCCAGATGCCGTATTCGTTGGTTCTTCGATGTTGGGTGCAACCAATGCAGCCGCACCAAGTGCCGTTTCCGCAAACCTTGCCACAGAATATCCACTACGTGTGATCTTAGTTAAATGTTGTCTCTAAAAAAGCTTCTACTGTGTTGTATGATGATGATGGTGGTGATGGTAAGTGAGAGAAATAGTGAGAGCATACGCGAGTATTGCTTGGATGATAAGAGATTGGATTTATTTAAGATCTGATAAAGGTTTTATTTGAATTTAGATATTGCTGATTTGTTATACGTGATAGATTTTATTTATTTTTCATTTTTTTAGAGTAATTACTGATCTTTGCGTTATTGCAGCAAAATTTTGACATTTTTAAATACTTATGTTAGAGTGTGGTATAACTCTGCTGGCAAAATAATAGTTTTGTAATCTACAGATCGTGGGTTCAATTCTTGACGTGAGCCAGCTGAGTAATTAATTGTACAAACTCTTAAATGTTCGAAATTTGCTCAAAAGAGAATCAAAAAGTTTTATTTAAAAAAAAAAAATTTTATTTATATTATGAAGAAATACATAATTTTTTCATAACAATTTTTTTGTTTATTTTTTTTTTCTGCAGTAACACAAAAAAGAACACAATTTTATATTGGTCTATTATAATGTTTTGTAGTGAATTATAATTGCATGATTAACTATGCCTCTATTTTCTAAATACTTTTCTATTTTTACAAACTCATTAAAACAAGCTAAGAATCTAAAATTATGATATAAGATGCAAAAAAATTTTTTTATTAACGTTATATAATTGTAATATTTTAATAAATATGAATATTAAATTATTAAGTTATTGATTATATTGATTTTTTAACCTACTCGTGTAATTAAAAAATTACGTGTTGTGTTATTTTAAAAATGATATTAATAACATTTACGTAGGAGGCTAAGAGTCTCGTGTTAATAGTTTTTATTTGTAAGCATAAGCTTGAATAAAGTTTAAAATTAGATTTTTAATTATATTTTTTTTTTTGTTGATAATATTATTAATTTAAATCAAAAGCTTATCGCGTAGAATAATCTAATATTAGATTTCATAAATTAAATGGAGTTATTATATTTTTTCTAAGCCTTCTACGTATTTTTGATAATTAATTTGTTAAGATATTAGATGATAATAAAAAGGTGCATGCAATATAAGTGCGATAATAAAAATAATTATTTGAAAAAAATGCTATTGTTTTAGTAATTTAACTAATGGATTATTAACATTACTGTAAAATTGTTTGTTTTGTATGAAAAGAACATTTTGATACTAACTCTTTTTTATTAATTTATTTATTTTTGTAACAATCAACTTGAACCTTAAATAATCATTTTAACGATTAATTTTCAAATATCTAGCTCATCATTTTTACTCTATACTTCGTAAACTCGATTTTTGAATACTATAATTCTGCATTTAATTATTTTTTAGTAACTATAAGTCATTGTTATTGCTATTCTCGATTTACATACAAAAAAATGATATTGCCATAGAATTAACGTAAAATAAAGATGAAAAATTTTAATTTATTGATTTGGTTTAAACAGCTTTCTTCGACCTTCGTCTTGATTCAAATTGAGAATTTAATGGTATAATTATGCAATTTCAATTTAAAAGACTTATTACATTCTAATAGCAATTTATAGCAATTTATTAGTCAAAATTATAAGTGCCTACTGTCAATACTATAATAGTAAGTTATTTTTTCTTTAATTTATTTAAATACCAATTATTTATTTTAAAATAACTTTACTGCAAACAATATATTTTTTGAAAAATATTCAAAAGCTTTTCTTTTAAATGAATTAAAAAATATTTTGAAAGAAACGTGGTTGTTTTGATAAAAGAAGGATTATTTTACGATGAAAAGACCACCAGACGAAAACTTTAATCGGATAAAGATTTATTGGTATAGTATTAAAGAAAGTATATAAAATAAACCGATTGTTATTTTAATTCTTTCAAAAGTAAAATCCCAAACACTGATTTTTATGTTTAAGCCTTTTAAATCTCTCTTACTTTATTTCACATGCTTCGATACACTTGTATAGAAATTAAATAAATACTTCATTTATGATATAAATCATCTTTTAAATAAAATTCTTAATAATAAGTTTAGTATAATAGCAATTGTGTTTATGACTATAATTGACGTTGAATTGCATGTTTTTTTAATTTTATTATTAATATTTTTGCATCAAAAAATTCTCAGACATAATTGTTTCGTTATTAAAATTTTTTATCCCATTTTATAAATGGTACTCTACAAAAAAAATGCATTTTTGACTGTAATACAAGTGGGCCACTAATATTTTTTCAAGAACCAAATAAATAATAAAATAGAGAAAAAATTGCTATTTTGTCTATTATATATTCAAAAAAAGTAATTTTGTGGCAAAATATGTATACGAACGATCGTGACTAGAATTTCTTTACAACTTTAGTAATAACTTGGTAAGGAGTCGTAAGTTACATATGATACGATATGATTTAAGTTATTTTGAACTCTTGCAAATTTCTTAAGGGAACAAAAAAAATAAGCACAACTGATTTGAATAATAAATAGGACAATTAATTTTATCCCACAATCAATCATTTATTTAACAAACACTTTTTATTCTTTTTTTTTTCTTACCAATTCAATAAATTAAGAAGAAAGAGTTTGCATCAAAAGTTTTATTTTTCTTTAACAAAATTTAAAAAATTCATTCTTTTTTTATTTAGATCAGATAAAAGAAAAAGCAAGAAAAAATATCATGCAATAAAACATGCTTTTAAACAAGCAATTAAATTTTTTTTTACCGATTTTAACTACTAACCTCCTCGTGTTTGCAATATTTTCGATAACACAGCCAGACTTCATATCTCCCGTTTTAGACTTTCGTTCCGCGCGTTTCTTCTTTTCTCTATCTCGAAGTGCCTGATACATAATTTTCAATCATCTTATACATTAACTTCATATTCATTCCAAATAAATTAACACAGAATAAAATAACCTTTATACAATAAATAATGTAATATTTATTAAAAATATAACAATTTAAGAAAAAAAAAGAGAAACTTACGCTAAATATCCTATAATAAAGAAAAACCATGGTAATGCAAGGTATATAAAAACTGCTTAGGCTCGAATAAATGATGAAATCCGTATGATAGAATAGACAAAGTTCAGGTTGACGATCAGGTGTGTTATTAAGACCAAGTACAATTGGACTACCAATTGCCATCGAGACAAACCACACCAATACTATCGTCAGCCATACTCTTCGATTGTTCTTGTGCTTGGCATACTCAATAGGCCGAGTTACTGCAAAATATCTGTAAACCAAAAAAACAATACAGACCAACTTTTTTTCTTCTTAAATTTTTCAAAATATATACAATTAAACATAAGATAAATTGAAAAATGATTATTTTATTATGATCAGGGTGGTTTTGCACATTCTCAAAATTGTCTAAAAACCACAAGCGAACGACGAGCTGATTATATCAAGGAGAAACTTTCACGATAGTCAGTGGTATACCGTACAGACACTCACACGTATACATATACCGCATCGTAGTATGGTTTCACGATGAGGATGTAACCAACTTTTGGCGTAGATCGTGTCGCACAAGCTCTACTGTGCATATATATATATATATATAATGTGTATATATATATATATATATATAAAGATTCTCCCCCGTCAAAGTGACGAAACTTGGGTTATAACCCAAAAAGTTTACGAGACCAACAGTAGTAGCAGTAGAGGGTGTGAGACGCGCGCACACATATACATACATACATACATAGATACATACACGCGTATATTGTATACATGAATGTAGATATGTGTGTATACATGTAGTAGATATACGTAAGAACCTCGGGAAGGAAGTGCAATTAGTTGCTCGTTACCCTCATCGACTTTTGATTCTACTTGCGCTAATGGGGGGAATAGCGCGATACTATATGCTCTACCTTAGACTGCACATTTCGATTTGTAAATTATGTGCTACAGTTTTTGAGTTATTGGTTGTGTATGTATGTGGTTTTAGGTTGAATCGATATATTGAAAAGTTTATGAATTTATTGCTATTGAGAGTCAATACACAGCTGTAAATGTTTAAGATTATTTTATGTTGTTGTTGGTGTTATGATATATTTATGGAAAATTTTCAATTTACAAGATAATTGTAAATATTATAAGCGAAGTTAATTTTCTGTGGTGTTCTTGTTCAATGGATTTATGATCGATTATAGGATAAATGTATGTATGTATATTATGTTACTGGATTGTGTTGGATATGTAGTTAAAGTGTTTGTATGCAAATTGCGAATTTAGCTGAAAATTTTAATAAACTGAGATTATTATTATTATTATTATTATTATTTATCGACGTTGATTGTTTTTTGAATGCTTGTGTTAATTGATTTATGGGAGGTTATTTATGGCTACGTTTATTTTCGATAAATGTAACGTTTAAATTAATCTATTTTTCTGTATTAATAAATTTAACAAAATTTAATGAGAAAGTCTGAAAGTCGAGTTTTTTAATTGATGTTTAAAATCAAAGGTTGAAATATTTATTCCTCTTAATTATTTTGGGTAGGTAATACTTGCATGTATCTTTCAATTTATCATTTTTTTTTCAATAATCCCATTAATTCATCTGGTTTTTTTAAAAAAACATCCATAGAAGTACTACTATTTTTTGCTCTATTAACCTTCGCAGCGTTTTGACGTCAGCAGTGAAAATGAAAAAAAAAATCGTCATGCTTTTCTATACCCAAAACAATTCAATTTGAAGTTAAAATAAATTTTTAATGTTCTATTAAGATCAGCGTTATTAAATTATTGATTCAATTTTGTGGTTTCTCGTTTTCTCGACTAGACACGTGTGTGTTTTGAATTATTTAATATCTAGTCCACATTCGGTCATGAGTAGCAAAAATAGTTTCAACATACAAACGTAGATACTTTTTTTTTCCTTTTTTTAAAAAGAATTGTGTTTTTAATAGTAACTAAATGATATTTATGAGTCGTTAGAAATTTTGGTGCTTTGTTAATTAAAAATAATAAGGTTTACAAAAGTTTTGCCAAGGTCATTCTTATTTACAGAAATTTACTTTTTGTCGTCGTGTAATTCTGATTACTGTTTATTTATTTTTTTTTTGTGATTATAAATATTTTGTAACTGAATTTTAACTTACCTATCTACTGATATTGCTACCAAATTAAAAATCGAACTAGTACTGCACATTACGTCCATCGCGATGTAAAAATCACATACTACTGCAGGCAGATTCCAAGTACCGTTCACCTGTAAAACAAACAAAAAAAATTCTGTTTAATAAAAATTTAATACAAGCTTCCTTCTTTTTTATAAAAATATAAATTTTATTGAATATAGTACGTATTACACGTTTACTCGATAAAAAGAAATTATAAAACTTCTTTAACCTCTGACCATTTTATAAAAATAAAAATCAAGTAAACCTTCCTGCATCTAACATCGTTTTAAAGACAAAGAAATCAAGTCTTTCTATACCGTTAACACACTCAATTCGCAAGCATCGTACACTAGGTAGTCCATGAATCAAAAAAAGGGTTGGCAGTACGTGTACTTCGATGTATATATATATATATATATATTTTTTTCATCTATTCTGGTGTTTTATATATGTCGTTCAAAGGGGGGGGGATTCCAAAGAAGAGAGAATGAAAGAAATCGTTGATTTATCGTCAGGACAACGATTTTACGAGCGATCGATACTATATAGTACTTTCTTCGCACACGAAACATCTATTCTCTGGAGATATAGAGTTTATTATTTTTTTTGTGGGTTGTGACAGTAGGTGATTATTGGATTGATTCTTTGGGGAAAAATTTTTTTTTCTGAGAAAAGTGCATTCGAGTGCAAGAGAGCGAGTATGGTGATATTGTTTCTATTGAATGAATTTTTGCGATAAGCAGATGAAAAATTAAATGTTTGATTTGTATCTTTAATTTTTTGTTATGTTATTAAATTATTAAATACAATATTTTGTCAAGCATTTCATATCCTATAATAAAATTTTTATGTCCCCGTTTTATTCGTGATCTGATTGGCTTAGATAAAAACAAAACAAAATCTGCATATACAGAATGGAGCGCGCGAAGCGCGCCTATAGATGACTAGTAAAGTTAAATATTGTGTGTTTATTATTATTTCAATTATTTCCAATTAATAAACCAAATATCTATTTTAAAATTAATATATCAATGAGTACTTGATGAAAATCGATATAAGCCCATGAGTATTATTTTCTCTAAAACCTATATTAATTAGTAATGGTCAGTTTACTATATTTGAAAATTCAAAGAGAGAATTTACGAACTATTAAATGCAGATCTCTATATAAACTCATTGGCTACTTAGGATCTTTTGCACTACATTACCAAAGTCCACTTGCTACCATTGCAAACCGATTAAAGGTTGGTTTTCGTACCAAAGTAAGTTATATTCAAATAACTTCTTAGTGGGAAAGTTCTTTGAAAGGGAAGGAGGAAATCTTGAAGTGGCGTTGCGGATTATGCTAAGTTAGTTTTGTACGTGTAACGAGAATTTACTTGCATTATATGAAAATTTAATATGTTTTAGTATAAAGTAATTGAATATCAAGTTTGTGTGGATCTTCATTTGTGGAGTTTAGATTGTGTGGGTTGAAAATTATTAGAATATTTTGTTGAATATTTATTTAAGTGTAATTTTATAATAATAGTTTATTGACAAATATAGCAATGGGTATGATAAAAATTTAAAAAATGTAGTAAGAAAGTTAAAAATTTTTTTTCGTAACGTAAAGATATTACGAAAAGTAGTGAGTGTAACAAAAAGTTTTGTATGTAAGAAAAACAAAGAATAAAAAAAGTAAATAAATCTATATGTACATTGGTATATACATATAGTGTAGATAAAAGCGAGGCTTGATTTATCTCTGTCACTCTCGAGCCGAGTTTTTAGCAATGTCAAGATGTTACAACGAGATGCTGTCCAAGCATCTAGTTAACTAAAATGAATAACATATTTGTGTACGTGCATTTTATTTACCAACATAATATACTAAATAATTTATGGTTTTGTAAAATTTTTGAAATTTTTGGTTTGCACATATTTTTTGAAAAAAAAAAAAAAAAAACAGAAGAGAGTTTATATTTATTATTCAAAAAAAATTTTATTAAATATTATGAAAAAATTGTAAATGAAAAAACGGACTTTACCTACTGATCCAATTTAATATTCAAGATGAACTCGACTATTTTATTCAAACGATTTTTATATCAATATATTTCGAAGTATAAATGAATTATCATAAATATTTTAAAAGTAATTAATAAATGACACAGCATTTTTAAGATTAAAATCTGACGTTAATATCAATTCACATTTTCCATCTGTCTTTCATCATCCAACAACCACGAAACCGCAAACTTACAGTCAAAATAGTTGCCAAGCTTTTCATGAAACTTCTTACTTATCTTTAGCTATCTATATTCACTTCCTAAAGTCAACTTCTCGATAGGTGTCTCTCATCAAACGAGAACTGCATCAACAAATATCATCAGTTTGACCGTCACGTTTGACCATGTTAGCACACGTATGTATTCGTATCTATATATACCTATATTCATACATACATGCATATATATGAGTCAGGTCATCGAGTTCATAGAGTCCAAGTTAAATTTATGCTCGAACGAGCAAAGTGCAAGTGAAAGAACATTGAAGATGGAAGGAAGATGGAGGTATAGGGGAGAGAGAGAGAGAGAGAGGAAAAAAAAAGAAGATCGAAGATTTGAAAAAGTTTTTCTCGGATATTTTCTGTTCGAGCACAAGTCCTGAGACAGCGGCATTTACAAAGTGCAGGAAAGTCAGTTTTCTAGGTTGCACGTGTTATGCGCGAACTCTCTCCTTCTCTCTCTCTCTCTCGCTTTGTCGTATTTTATCTTGAAAATGTTATTTTGTGAAAAAAAAGTGAATGAAAAAAAAAACGTAATCGTAATGATGATGGTATCGAAAGTCGAGTGTAGTTTTTGGAAAATTTTTGAGATGATCGATAAAAATTTTTTGTTAGAATTTTTAAGAGTTGATCGGTTATTTTCTAAAAAAGTACTGTAAGGTCAAAAATGGAATAATGTAATTTTGTGTTTTTATCAAAAAGAAAATGCTTTGATATAGAAAATAATATTAAAATATGGAATAGGTAAGTGTGTTTATACACTATTAAAATAAATAATACATAAAAAAGACAATTAGTTTGTTCAAACAAGTATGAAAAGTTATTAATGTAATTTGTCAATTAACTTTTAATAGGGCACCACAAAGACTATCAGTTTTATTTGACTTTTACATAAAAGCTACCCTTAACTTATTTACTTTATAACTTTGTTCATGTAGTTACTATTTTTAGTCTTACAGACACTCATCAGACACAATTTATTAAAAATAAATTTCTTCATTAATGATACTTCTTGTTTTAAATTTTTAAATAATTTAAAACGTAAGGCTATTTTCGTATGTTTTAAAATTTTTTTTTAATAAAAAATTTTATCGATCCACCGCAATTTTGTAATTTCTTAAAACAATTTTTACTTTAAAAGTCGGTCACGAAGAAAATTCACAAGCCGTAGACTGAATACAAACAACTATTCCTCTTGCATAATGCATTTTTATTTACAGCGTAAATTTATGTCTGACTAAATCAATATATTACTATTGTATATTAAAAACCCACTTTATTTATATTTTAATAATAAAAAACAATCTATTAAATGCACATGATAAATGTCGATTTTATTATAACTTTCTTTTACAGACTCATCAGTCAATTTTTTTATTTATTAATTACAGCAAATATCGATCCTAATTAATAAAATTCTATTTTTCAATCTTTTTCCAGAAATCAAAAGTTTTATCGACTTTTGTTTTTAATTGACAGCTGATTCACCCAAGTTTTCCTTCATCCGTACTAATTTAAAAAAAGTACAATTTTTTTGCACAGCTTGCACAATAAAGATTTCGAGTCAGTCAAATTAAGAAAAGAAACTAATTCTTTAAATAAAGAATCTTAAAAACAAAGCTCTCTGATAAATGTCAGTTGTGCTTTTTTTCTCAACTATCACACTTCTCTGTAAAGAGCTTAAATAAGCTAAAGCAACAAAATCTCCCTCAATTCTTACTACAGTTACTTTTTTTTTTTTAACATGAAATTACTGGTTACTTTTAAAAGTCAGATAGACAGTAAATTTCAATCCCCTATATAAAATCGTTTAGCAAACATGTACTCTCCTAGACTTTATATTTACTGTAAACCTATTCCAACTAATTTGTGTTCTATTTACTCTCGAGGCTTTTACTTTGCGTGTTCAAACAAAAAGTCATTAATTCAACTTCTCTGCCACATTCGTCTAAAGCTTAAATTTATCTTTTCTGCTCTCTAAGCTCAAGCTGTCATTATCAAGTACCCTTCTATTTATTTTTTTTTTTTTTTGCCAAAAAATTTACAAAATTTCAACTTGCATACTTTAACCATAATTTAACGTAAAAAGTTCATACCAAAGAATAATTATTAAAAAAAAAAAAAATAACAATAAAGTTTTTTATAACACAAGAAAGAAGAAAAAGTCGTTATACAGTATTAAAAAAAAAGGTCATTAAAAGACATAAAAAGTACATGACCACCACCACAGCAGCAGCAGTCACTCTCTACCATAAAGATATCCTACTCTTATTCTCTATCCTTTTACTTCTCCCTCCCTCTCCCCTACCTCTTCTACACACTTCGTCGTAATTCAGCTCGCAATTACAATTTCAAATGCTCGACGCTTTGTCGTAACATTACCATATGGCCCTACAGGTTAGTTTCACATAGTCCAGCTTGTTGAAGGTATACATACTCGAGATATCATCTCTATGGTACGTGTGTGTATATGTGTTAGGTAGGAGGGGGGGGGAGGAAAGTTATACGCATAGTGAGTATATGCGGTTAAATGAGAAAGGGTAAAACGAGAGAAAATAGCTGAGTAAAAAGATGCGTAAAAGGGATGTTGATATTCATGTAAGCGTGACTGTTATATATATATATATATTAGGTTTTTGAATGATAAGTTTGAGTTTCTCTTTATGTGCTAATTTTTGAGATTAAAATACTTTTTTGAAAATGAAGTATGATTTATTATCTTTTATTGTAAATATAAACTCTTTCTAATTTTCTATCACATTTTTGGCAGAGAACATCATTTTTTTTTCATTTTAATAAATTAATTTTCAATAAAAAAGAAAATTGATGTATTAATTAGAAGTTGGATATTTTACATAAAAATATTATTTGTATGTATAAAGAAAAATTTTACAAAATATGTAAAATATTTTCTTTAGCAATAAATACGTAAGCATTTATTTTAAAAGCATACGTCGTGACTTCTCATTTTAATAGTTATGTTTTTATTTTTATTTCGAAATAGAGTTAAAATAATTTTGAAAAAAAAAATTTAAAGATTGCTTCGAATTGTTAATTCTTAAAAATATGAAGTTTTTTCATCATAAAACATAGGCTATCTTAATTTATGAAAATTTAAAATAAAAACAATAATTTTTGTAATATTTTAATTTATTTATTTGATATACTTGAAGCCTTACAATTCATACATAAAATAAAGTAAATCATATCATCTTGTAATTAAGTAACACATGATTTAGTTATAACAGCCATTTTCAATGGCGTGTATTGAAATACCAATAGTTTGACAAATACGTTTATACAGATCATAACGATCAGCAGCGTTAGCATCTGGAATGTTTGGAATACATTCACTACGTTTTCTCATTTCTGTAAGTGTTTTTGTTGTTTGACCAAATAAGTATGCTGAATCTTGATATGACGTTTTTAATTTAGGCATAACATGTGTTTCCCAAAACCATTTACTTATTTTCATGGAAATGCATACACTATCAGTTATACGTTCAGGATAATCTACTAAATTTCGCAATTCTTCTTCTCCAAGAATACTCTGAGATGCGAAATGATAATTTGATGCCAAACAAATTAGAAGGTAACCACGTCCATGATATGACAAATAAGTTCTTCCATAATCTATTTCTTTGTATTCAAATCGGCAGTGCAGAGTTCCAGCGCACTCTTGATCTTCGGAATACTGGAAACCTTCACTATCGTAAATCATATGCGCTAATATCATAGCTGCAAAAAATATTTAATTTATTTTTAAATTCATAGTGTTAAAATTTATTTAATTAATTAGTATTTTTTTTTAAATTAAATTTATAAAAACCACGATAAATTAATGAGTTTGGCTTAAGATGATGAGCAACGTGGCACTAGTCAAGTAGCGTTGAAAAATAATTACGCATATAATAAACATTAAAGTATACGTTGTTTTCCATTATTTCGCAAAAAAAGTTAAATTTTTCAATTTTGGAAAGCAATGAGTAAACACATATGTTTTTGTGACATCAATATTTTATCAATGTCGTACTCTTTAAGCTTTTATAATAACGTAAACGAGCCTAAAATTATTTGATAATAGAAACTTAACAAAAGAGAAAGCTCTATGAGCAAAAGGTCATTCAGGTAAAAAATATTTCTTATTAAATCGAATAATCTAAGACCTTCCTTACAATAACAGTATTAATATGATATATAACTTACCTGTATGATCACAATCAAAATTTTTGAAGGTTTTCTTAAAAATCTTATAAATTCGATCAGGCACATTTAAATTTGGATTAAATAGTTTTACCGCGTCTTTAAAATTCTGCAATGAGACCACCGGGCAAAAGAAAAAATCGTCACTATCACTATCACTATCTATTGCAAATGACAGTTGTATAAGAGCAAAAATTATCAAAATAAGAATCTTCGTCATCTTAGTTAAAAGAATATTTTTTTTTTTTTTAAATAAAATATATTTTTGTGAATTTGATGTTTCTACGACGTTCTTGGCAATACTAAACAGAAAGCAAAGTGATTTCATACACGTCGACTATTATTTCGATGACTATTATTATTGAAGAGCGAATGTTAACAATGTACGTGGCACAGCAGTAGATTAGTATTTTAACGATCATTTTTGGCATGAAAAAATGTATGACTCATTGCTTGAAAATGTATTGATAATTTTTCTTTGAGTTTTATCTATCTATTTCAAAAAATGATATTTTTTAAAATATTTAACTATTTTATTGTTTTAAAATATTTAAAATAAAAAATACTTGTTATTTTGGTAAAAAGAAAAAAAGAATCTTTGATAAAGTAAATTTTTTTTGTTAAATAAATTTTAAAATGTGAATCTTCAACAATATTTTAAACAATCTGACAATAATATATCAAAATTCATAAGTGACAATTACTCAAAAATATCAGTAGATAATTATTATAATGATTATATCAAAAACGAAAATATTTATTCAAACAAAAATAAACAATCAATAATACACAAAATATATTATCAACTCGTACTAATTCACAGCAATACACAATCGATAAATCTATTCCCTCCCTAGCAAAATGACCATACCAACCACCAGATCAGCTCATTGACTTCATAGGATACTCCCTATATAGCATATTCCCTCTTCCTTTTCCAACTCAACATCTACTCTATTATATAACCCGGTCCGCTTATCACATTCGAAACAGATGATCCCGCACACACAGAGAGTATATACAGCAAAAGCAGCAGCAGTCGCAGGCCATACTATGGTATTCGCTTCTCGCTAGCTACGGAAGTAAGCAGATAAGCCCTGATACTCACTTCCTCTTTTTCTTCTTTATATACTTATATCACTTGGATTATATGGTGGTCAGATGGGAATGGAATAAGCGCTTCGCAATATTTGTGTGATAGTTCAAAATCAATGAAAGAAGAAGAAGAAGAATAAGGAACAGAAGTTTGTGTATTAAAAGCTTTAGGTAGCTCGATTGACAGACTGATGGTTTTGGAATTCATAGATTGTGGGTTCGATTCTTGATGTATGTCAAAATGAGTTAATGTAAGAGTATTTATATATCGAAATATGCTTGAAAAAGCGTTGAAAAGATTTAATTAAAAAATAAGTTAAAAATATTCGATGCATTCAATTTGGTTCAACAATTTTTTTGCACTACTTGTTATATAACATTTTATCAATTTTTAGACGATTAAAAAATTTTATTTTGAAAATTTTTATTATTTTTAAGGATTTGCGGTTCACAAAATTAATTTAATCAACCAAGAAAGAGCTAACATTGATGCTTTTACACCTTTGAAAATTTTGTATGTGTGTGTACGTGTATATATTTCGAGCTGAGGTTAATTTCATTAGCGTAACATTAATCACATTAACGTTCAACTGTCATCAAAATAATTTAATTAGGCTATTATCGAGCTCTCACGCAAAGGTCAGTTTGCAAAGATAATTTAGGAGAAAAGCTTGGGTAGAAAGGTGGACTCGTACGAAATTCTCTTGGCACTATGAGCTTTGTGTATGTATGAGTGTATATCTATAGTTGAAGTCAGGCACGTGTAAAACATGTTGAGTATCATATCGAAGCTTTCACTTGAGCATCCATTAATTATAAAGTTTAGACCTTACACGTTGTACACGTAAACATAATTTTTTTTATATATTTTATAATTTAATTATGGGTTCTTACGTTTATATGAATGATCTTTATTCTATTAGATTTTTATTAAGGGCTTGATATTAATTGATCGGATTTTAATATATTATTTAACTTGTAAGTCATGACTATTCCATTTTTTTTTGTTACATATGTTCAATTTTAATTTTGTTCACATGCGATTCATTTATGTTTGATTCTAGATAAAAGTTAAAATCGTTATTAATTGACAGGGCAATTATTTGCCTATCGGTTATTGGCAAAATGTCAAAAAAATGCGTACTTGTTTTCCAAATTATAAAAAAATGTTGAAATTACAAAATGATTTAAAAACAAAACAAAGAATATAAGAACAATTTTAAAATAAAAAAAATTTGTTCATTCCGATAAGAAAAATGTACTATAAGTCATATTTCTATAATATAAGTTAAATACATGCTTAAACTATGTGCAGATGCACCAAAAGGGATCTTTCGTAAAATATTACGCAAGAGATTGTTTCGCTTTATTATAATTCATGCATAGCTTGGGGTAACTAAATTTTGAATTTCGGAAACTCTCGTATACGTAACATTATCCCAATAAAATATTAATAGCAACTATACAAGCTGTCTTTATAACATTGATGCTACGATTTTCGGATACAATTAAAATCAAATATCAAGGGATATAATATGAGAAAAGCTAAATCTTTATTGCTAGAATACATAAAATAGCTGTATTCATTTTATTAGTTCATTTAAATATTTATATATTTTTATCTGAATAATAAAAACTTTTGAAAAATATTGATTTAAGATTAAAAAGTTTTTATTAAAAATGCTTAGTGAACTGTGGGCTCACACACGCATTTAGTAAATTAAGTTCACTGAGAATAACCAATGGACCATTAGTTTTAAAGGACACGTTAGCCTTCGATGTGTCTCTTTCTCTCTGTGCTCGATGAAATGTCAAGTCAACCGAGGACACGGGTCATTAATTTTTACCGAATTTTGAGTGTGTTAAGCCATAGATATACTGAATTTTCAATGATTTTTATTTCTAAAATAGAATAGAAAGTATTGTTAAATGTTTGTTAATTAAACTTTTGTTATTGTTATTAAATTTTTCAAATTGTTCATAAAGCTTATAATAAATATTGTAAAACTACTTGAAGTAGATTAATATGAATTTTTTTTATAAAACAGAAAAATATGAAAGTACACAAATATCTACCAACAATTTTACCTTCAATAACAACAAAAATAGACCTTTACAACTTCTCACATAATTTCACATTATTTTTCAAATGATTCAAATTCATTTCATAGTTTTACAACTCGAATCATTTTTTCTCATTGTTTTCCTTCTATATCATACGCAAGAGGTAAAATTTATCGCACACAGATTGCAACCAAAAAAAAAAAAAAATTAAAATGTCTCGTTTTTATATGCTAGTATCAAAAGACGCTGATTAAAAATACAGAGAGCTACACATTCCAGAATGTATACATATGTTTCTATGTATATATAAGGAAAGAGAGAAAAAATAAAATTCCGCCTGGGGAACACTATAAAATATGCAAATCCTGTTGTGGACACTTTACGTTTAACCCCTTACTCGTATATAGCAAAACTTTTGAATATTTTATAAACCGCGAGAATACGCCACGACACACACACAAACACACATACATACACACACAAATACACAAGGTACCAACGTTTTTAAAAAGCTCAAAATTTATTCAAGCGTTGTGTGTGGACTTTAACATAAGCATGTTTCTTTTTATGTGGTATTTTTTTTTTTTATTTTAAAATCAACGTACTTCATTTTAACGTTAAACAAACTTTAGCCAAAATGTTACCTCTTCAAATATATGTTTATGATAGAAAATTAATTGATTAATCATGTAAGTAAATTATTTTAGTAACATAAATAAAATTTAATTTTGATTTATTAAAATGAATAAGTGAACAACTACTTGAAATATAAATCAAAAATACGTATATAGTTCAATGTTGAATCAGAATATGATACAGAGACAATCCAAGATATTACAACACTAGATAAAAATCTCAAGGGAAATTTTCGAAAAATCTGAAATTCTTTCTGGCATATCAAATTAGTACGTGACTTAAATAAATATTAAAAGTATTAATAAATAATATCCTTAAAAAAATCATCTTTATTAATGCATAATAAAATTCAATAATTTATAAATTTTATAACTGATTGAAATATTAAAAAAATTTCTAAATAAACATCATTTAAAATAAAGCAATTCAATTTCAAATCGTAAATTTTACTGTTTATTTGAAAATCGTGATTAGAGAATATGTAAAGCACGCACCTGCGCGTATAAACACAAAAGCCCTATAAACTATTGAAACCTGTTGAGAATTCGAATTCAATTAGTGTAGCTATATTCACACATCTATAAAAAAAATTTAAATAAATAACCTTATAATCTAGTTCAAACTATAAAATATAAAAATTAAATTAAAAAAAAAAAGAAAATAATCAAATAAAAATAATATCTAATAAAGATACTATACAACTATAAATTCACCAACAACACGACAATATTATAACGTAGTAGGTAGTACAAAATGAAATAACAGAATATCACGATAGATATACAGTATACGAGTGTGTGTATGTGTATAACAAGGAATTTATACGAGGACATTAAAGACGACGCGAGTTCTCTCTCTCTCTCTCTCGCTCTCTCTCTCTCTCTCTCTCTCTCTCTCTCTCTCTCTCTCTCTCTCTCATGGTATCAGTTCTATACTCTACGACTGTGAAATCGAACCCAAGATCATTGGATTAGGAGTTATGTGTTGTTGTCTTGTCAGTTTGACTCATCTCAGGTTTCTCTCTTTCTCTCTCTCTCTCTCTCTCTCTCTCTCTCTCTCTCTCTCTCTCTTCCTTCTATATAGCTATGATATACAAGCACAAGCATAGAGAGAGAGAGAGAGAAAGCGTCAAATGAGAGTAAACATATTTGCTTTACATATACATTTGTATAAACATGCATAAATATATATAGCTATTTGTCATTGGAAGTTAATGCTTGGCTAACACGTTAAACGCCTCTCTCATTCTCTCTCTCTCTCTCTCTCTCTCGCTCTCTCTCTCTCTCTCTCTCTCTCTCTCTCTCTCTCTCTTCTATTTCGCTTACATTTCGTCGGTTTGAATTGTCGATTCTAAGCGAGTGAGCTTATACACAAGCTCTTCAATTCACGTTTATATATATATAATGTGTGTATGCATGATTTTACGCTTTGTCTTGTTTGGTTGGTATATGGATGAATTCACACATGTATATGTATACGTGAAAATTTACCTGTTGTGCATATATCTATATATACACATATATTTATTGTGTTTAATGATTTGAGTGTTCAAACAGAGTAAATTGTACACTAATTACTCTTACTTTTCACTACGATGAATTGATTATAATTTTTTTTTTTTTTAATTTCTATTTTGATGTTGGATGTGGGTATTTATGTATGTATGTGTTGTTTGCGCTTGGAATAGCTTTAAACATGAGTTAATTCGTTTGGCAATTGGATTAGAAATAACGAAATACAATTAATTGCTACGTTTGTTTACGATAAGCAAATTGGATGAAATATACTATACGATTTATCGAATGGAATGTTTTATGTTATTTTGTTGGAATTTAATTTTGGTTTAATTTTAGGTATGTAAGTATTATGTACTTAATTTATTGTTATTTCAGTGTTTTTAAAATTAATAAATTTATTTTTTTCATTCGTTCTAAGTGTTATTAAAAATTGAATTAAATAACAAATTAATCCACAGATATCGTAATTTTGATTATTATCAATTCTAAATTTATCCAAGCATATAAATAATTACCAAAAAATCCCTAAAAAATATATCAAAATATTCAACCACCAAATCCGATCATTTACTAACTTCACAAAGACTACACAGTAGATTCCAAACCGATTATTAAGCTCGCTAATTCTCTCACAAAATAGCAACCAATATAGTCTCTTTCATGTATACACAGGTACACATAACGATATAGACCGTTAGCACAGGGAGTCTTAAGTACGCTCTTTCTTCCTCTTTATTACATACCCAACATTTGCTGTTGAAATTGAAGATCCTGAAGGTATATTCTTGTGGTTTTTAGCACGGAAATAAAGTTTGGTTAATGTGTTCGAAGTATATGAGGTTTGGTAAATGAAAGGAAATTTTTTTTTTTTTTTATTCTAGAAAGGAAAAAAATAAAGAGACATTGAGGAGGTATTTGGATGTAATGTTGTTATTTTATGGTGTAGTATATTAAGTTTTACATGAAAGGTTTTCCATTTTCGGGCGTTTTATGCTTTTGTATCCTTTGATGCGTTCTATTGTTTGTAGAGTGCATAAAATATTTTAATTACAATAGCATCAGTAAAGTAACCTCGTGCGGTTATGTTATAAAGTTGTGAATTATGTAAGCTTCTCTTTTTTTTTTACTACTTGTATAAAAATTAATGGTTATGAGAAATTTTATGTTACTTATTTTATATAAATTCCTGATAAGATTGATGATATAGGAAATAGATGTCTTTATTATAAGTATATTGATATTAATTTTATTAATGATCATGTAAAAAAGGTAAATAAATGAATCATGAAAATAATAATTGTTTTTTTATAATTTTTCAAAAACAAAAATTTTTTATATTAAATTTTTATCTCCAATCACCTTTAATTACATCATCAACATATACTAAAAAAAAAAGTATCAAAGTCACGATCTCATCACTAATCAATAGAACGCGCATCATTCAAAATTATACTTGACACCATCGAATCCTCTTTCTAAACGATTTATCCAACCTGTCTTTCTACCTATTTTTTTTTTTTTTTTTTTTTTCGTCAGACACGTCGAGCTTAGACGAGCATAGAGTACCTCTAACGATCCAATAAATCCATAATACCCCACTTGAGTGAAGACGTTTTCTCTCTCTCTCTCTTTCACTACCATTTCTGCCTAAAGATGCTGCTCATCAATCATCCTGCAAATTTTCCACTTGAAATAGAGAAAAATCGGTGTCGGTACTTAAAAGCTAAATGTAACATCTTGCATTTACCAACTGTCATGTAAATACTTGATTGTTTATTTTGTTTGAAAAAGATTTTCCTTTGTATTGCAAAACTAAAAAAAAAATAATAAATTTAAAAATACTGCTTTTAAAGTAGGGATAAAAAGATATAAATGATAATTTTGTTGACTAAGCTGTTTGAATATATAATGAAACTAATTTAAATAACAAAAATCAAAAAGTAATATATGAATATTGTAATAAAACTGTATCTACTTGCATACCAGATATTTTGCATTATTGCAAATTTTCTGAACTAATCGTATAAGCGCTACTCAAAATCGTTGCGACAACAAGTTTATATAATGTATATAATATATACAGTATCGTGGTCAGAAGAGAAACTTACTATGACTTCATGTGTTGGTCCCCCTCCCTTGTAATCCCTGGGTTTCTCACATCCATGAGAAATTTTCATGAAAACTCCGTCGACCGGGACGAATTTCATTTACATCCAAAGAGCTTGCGGCTCTGTTCTATCTTTTGCTATTTTTGTTAAAGTGTCGTTAAAGAAGAAGAAGAAGGAGAAATGTAATTAAGAGATATACTGTTAGCAAAGTTAAAATTTTCAGTTATTTCATGTTTAAGTTTTTAGGATGTATTTTAACTTTAGGTAATATGTAAGATGATGTTTGGTGTAACAATTGATAAATTATTTTTTTTAACTTTTTTAAGTAATATAATATATCGATGAAAAGTTACTTTAATAGCTGAGTATAGCAAATATTTGGATAGTCAAAGTACTTCAATTTTAAGATTAATTTTCTTAATTATGCTTTCAAATAAATTACTATTATGCCAACATTTATCAAGTACATTTTGACAACTTCAAAAGTTGTTAAAATTCAAATATTTTATGTTTTGTTTTAATTAACATAAAATGAAGAGCTTTTAAATGTACATCAAGCGTATTTTACAAGTACTGAAGTATTAAAGTATAAAAGTAAAAGCAGTAGTTCTTCAAAAAGATAAAAAGAAATAAAGAAATAAAAACTTTTATATTTTTATTGATAAATTTGTCTTAAAATATTAAATTTAACATTGAAGTTGTTCTTAGCGTACTTGAGATTAAATTTCTATAAATAAAAATCACTTTTACTAAAATACCAATATTGCACTTTATTCAATTCGATTTTTCTAAATAGAATGTAAAATTTTTTCAAAATACAGTATTGAAACTCGTTGACATTTATTCGCATATAAAAGCACCCATAAGTAATTTGATAGAGTTTAGGAAATACATTGAAAAATGTAAATATCAATTTAAAATATGTCAATAAATAGCAAAAAAATAACTAGATAATTATAAACGTCAAAATTTTTCTCTATGTTGTCGTAATGCTTTTTTTTCTACTGATCGATATACGAATACGATTTTTAAAAATATTGACATCCGATGCAGACAGATGATATGTCACATATATGAAAAAGACTATATAACCTGTCATCAATATGATATGAAATATTTTTACTTGAATAATATTTATCTTACAAAAAAAAAGATGGTTCAAATTGATTCGTCAGATATTTTATCAGAAAATAACAAACGGAACTTATTCAAACAATTTTTTTTTTTTCGCCCACATAAAATCATATAAGCTTATCTATTATCAAATTTATAAATCAATTTCATTTAAAAAATCATCCAAATTTATTCATAAATTTAAATTTTCAACCAAATCCTGAAAAATATTTAATTATTACCAAACTTTTTCATTTCACGCACGTGCCTCCTTTCAACCCAACTATTACATACTCTAGGATTAAGCGCACCACTTGAAGGCAAAGATTTCAACTCCGAGATACGTATAAGCGTTTAATTACCAGCTTTGGAAAGTCGTTACCCAAAGGAAGCTTCCAAACTATATACGACAATCTATCCTCTTCTCCCTAAACCAATTCTGATTCACTTGTTCGTTTACTCGTTGAAGTTGCATCACGAACGAAGAGTTTATATATCTGAAGTACGTGTGGAAATCAAGCGTGTTCTACTTCAAACATTTGATTTTTCATTGTAATTACAATGGATTTTTATATCTTTTAAAAAAAAATTGATCGCGTGTCAAACATTTTTTTACAAGGTTATAAAAAAAAAATATTTTTGTAGAGATTGAAAAAAGAGTTTTTGTGTCACCAAGTATTTTTACTGTATGAAAGAAATCGTTTTGATGAATGAATGTTTTCCATGCCGCAGGGAGAATCTTCATCTTCGTTGCCAGAAGTAGAATATACATTTTCTTGTCGCTAGAGGATTTTTCGCTCAGCAAAGAAATCGCTTTTAACCAAATGCTTGTGAGAAACATCAGTTTTTATCAGCTTGAGAACTGTTTTTATACTTTGGTATAAATTACTAAAGTCTAATTCAAATAATTTTAATAATATATTTACGTAGAAATCGTAATTTCGATATGTCTGAACATACATTGATTTTTCCACTTAAAATTTTGAAAAGCTAATTACATATTAAAAATTAAATACTATTAATATTAATACTTTTAACTTGATTTTCATAAACAAATAAAAATTAAATAAAAAAATTATTTCATCTAAAAGTAAAACAAAATTAAAACAGAAAAAAAGTTATTTTTCTGTCTAATCATATCCATCTGTATCTACTGATATCCACAATAATCGATCCATTTTCATTTCCTCTATCCAGAAAGTCAAGTTAAAATCGCTATGATTCCTAGTGTCGATGGCAACGAGTCCATTTCATACTGTGCCAATTATATCTTCACACAATGAGAGAGAGAGGCAGCTTCGAATTTCGCTTTATCGTTAACGACTTTGACCAACGTCCAAACGCGAGTCTATATTTCTCACTCGCTTTAGGAGAGAGAAAGGGAGAGAGTATTGTACGTGTATTTAACTGAACACGAAAATTGGCCCCACGGAAGTAGATATCGCGTTTCTCTCTGTGGTAGTAGTAGTGATAGTAGTAAGCGAGAGCTTTCTAGTTTCTCTTGCAATATGATGTAGTTCGTGTATAGCACTTCGCTATATTCTGATACTCTACCATTCTCATCCATACCCCTTCCTTCCCCTCTCTTATATACGAGCCTCTTCTCTTTCACTTCGGTTTTGGTGTTTAAGCTAACAAGCCTCGTTTTACAGTTAGCTTGGCTATTGTTTCTATTTATTGATCGTGTTAGAGTTAACTTTTCGTGGTATAACAATGAAAGAAAATTGTGTTAAAAAAAAATGAAAGCAACTAATTTATTCTAGTTATTTGACACAAGTTTTGTAAAACAAACAAAAATAAATAAAATTAGAAACATTAAATTTTGATTTGATTTGGTGTTATTAGAATTTACATTATTTAAATTCTAAATTATATTTAAAAATTTATTTCTATACTAATATAAATTAGCTTATAGCGTAACAGTAAAAATGCACCTAATTTTTATAAGTAACATAATATTTTAACGAGAAATAAAGTCTCGGAAACTTGCAACATAATATACTTTTATATTAAAAGTACAGACATTATCAATGTAATTTTCACTTTAAAAGTCGGCAATATAACGTAAAACCAGTAGAAAAGAAAATAAAAAATAAAAAAAAAATTTTTTATTAACAACTAAAACGTCTTTCCTGTCGAGTTACTCGTTTCTATATAATATATACAAGTGTAAAAGAAAACGTGGCGAATTACGACTCAGGCTTGGAAGATGCGCGAAGCTTTTGGAATATAAAGTACGAGAAAATAAATGCTGGAAAATAAGGTGGGACACACACACACACACACACATATACACATTCATACATATACGTACATACCTACATACGTGCAGGGCAAAAGAAAACTGGCACAAAGAGAAAAAAAAAGAGTATGAACGTTGGGTAAGAGGGGGAGGGGTGGGAGGGGAGGTGAGCTTTAAAGTGCAATTTCTCGAGTCACAATCGACAGGCACGTAAATCAATAGGTAAGGGAAAACGACATTGGTGTCGGTAGTATCGTTAAAAGGGATAGTTTCAAGTAAATTAACGTAAGAAATGAAAAATTATTGGATGCATTTGTATCCTTATATTAGTTTCTAAAATAATTATTTGTATTTATCTATTCACATATAAATTTAAATAAAATTTTTATTTTTCTGCTTTTACAATTAAAACTATAAAAATTATGGTATTAAATTATAACATTATATGTTAAAGTATAATAATAGCGAATATTATCTCAATATCTAAATAATACAAAAGTTCATCATAAAATATTTGAAGAGATTTTTCGACTCGTGAGCAGCCTTGGCGGTAGAGCGTCAGTCTTGTAATCCTGAAGTGTGGGTTCGATTCCAGACTTCTGCCTGCTACTGAATCAACGTGGCAGTTCAAATTTGGAGCAAAAATTAAAGGAGCAGCGTGAGTGCTTTCATTATTGTTAAGAATTCAAGATGTCATTGATGAAAATAGTCATGTTGTTTCTTTAATTTTTACTAATAATTTTAACATAATTTGACTTAGCTACTCAGGACTCGAAAAAACTTTTTTATTTATAATAAATTTTTGTATTTAATGAAACCTTGAAATATACTTCAACATATAATTTAATATATAATTTTTATAGTTGTGATCGTTAAAACAAAAAATAAAACCTTAGCAATTTTTTTTAAGTTTAAAAAAAAAATTGAATTAATTTAAATAAAACCTTAAAGAAATAAATATTTAATAATCAAAAAACGTATAATCATAAGTAATCAAAAATCACCCTACCTATTCTATTTTAAAAATAACGATAATCCAAAATTCAAGTTACTTAAATTTACCAATTCCTAAAACAAGCATGCAAATACTTCGCATACAAACTTACTCTACCAAGCCTCTCTTTCTCTCTCTCTTCTCTCTCTTCCTCATTGCTTTTTCTCATTTGCCTTTTCTCCTCTATCTCTATATTTTTTCTCTCTTAAACTCTAAGAAAACCCAAGCATCTTTCCAACCATTTTCTTGTCTCTTTTAGCATTACCAAGCTACACTGGCTTATTTATTCTAGACAACCGCGTTCCCTACTAGCAAAGACGTGCCGAGGATAACGCAAATATTCTCTTTCTCTCTCTATCTCTCTCTCTTGTGAGTAAAAAAAGAGATGCAGTGTATTTTGCTACACCCGTGAGAAAGGCCTTTGTCTTCGGAACGCAAAATTTATTGGTAGCACGCGTGCGCATACGTATTTGCTTTAGGACGGCTTTATTACGCTATGAGCCTTTTTTTTAGGGGGTAGAATGGAGGTATGGGAAAAGAGGGAAATACAGACTGGATTTGTTGGTGGATCTTATGTTGCGATGTACGAGGTGAAGGGGAAATAAGGGTAATGTATAGGTGAAAAGAATTCTAGCTTTGCGGATATGTATGTATACTTTAGTTTTGATGTTTAATTATTTATTTTAAAAGTTGCTAGTGTAGGGTAAAAAATGATGAATTTTTTTATTTTATTTCATGAAAGAAAATCAAATATTTGTGTTGTATAAATTTTATTGTAAAAGAATAATAATTGCAGAGAACTTTAAAACAACTTTTTTTTTATCTATAGTCAAATGTTAATATTTTAATGAAAGAAGTTCCTTTGCATGATCGATTTCCTTATAGGGTCGTTAAAGCAAAAATTTATGAAATAAAACTTAATATTGGCAATTTTGAAACTTTGATAAAACTCGATGTTTGTTATTTCAAACTTTTTTTTTCTTCTTCTCCAAGTTCAACGTTAAAACTTTAAAGCTAGCATTACACGACTTCTTCAAAACTCGAAAGCGTCTGGAAGAAAAAAAGAAATTTTTTTTAATTAAAATAAGCGTTATGCTTGATTTAAATAATAATGAAAAATCAATCATCATGAATATTCAAACATTCAAGCATACCTAAAAAAAAGAAAAGAAAAAAATCAGAATTCAATCATCCGTGAATGCAAAAATTGAACTTTCTTAAAAGCTTTTAATGTTGCACATCAAGTAGAGCAATCATAAACTTTCAATAATCTATCAGTCATTAACATAAGTAAGCTCAATTTTACCATAAAAAAAAAACGCAGCCACAATATCCATTTCTCAAAATTTTCAATCAACCAGAAAAACTCCTCATCTTGCACATCACAAAAAATTTTACCTTACTACACTCATGCATTTTTCAAAAAAGAAAAATCGAAAAAGGAAAAAAAATATTGCTAGGATAGAGAAAAAGAGAGGCTCGTGCTTATCTCAGCGACAAAGCACGTAGAGCCGCGAATCGAAATTCGAATCCCTTCCCTCTTTACTCTTCTCTCTATACGATCTACACCGTAGTATCTATTCGCATTGTAATCCAAGACGTGACAGTTTTACGGCTTCCGTTCCTCTTCCTATTTCCTTCTTCTTTTTTTTTAAATATATGTGTGTATGTACATACAGAAAGACAAGTTTTCTCTATATGGAATGATATAAGTGGAAGCAAACGACATTTCTTATACCAATACGACATAACTGCCGATGCGAAATTTTTTTTTTTTTTTTTAGCTATATTGTGTATGATAGATTCCGGAAGTAAAAGTCACTTTGTCGCCCGAGCACGGCTAACTTTGATAAAGAATAGCCGCACTTGAAATTGCAGTTGAGGATGATACTATTGGAACTTGTAGTTTATGAGATGAAAAATCAAGGAGACGCTCTATACTTTTTTAATATTTCAAAGGTCGGTAATATTTTATCATAGATTTTTTTCTTTTATTATTTATTACCACTATGGTTGATGTTGTATGATTATCAATATATTATATTGAAACGATGCATAGATCTTGTATATTTTTTTTTATGTATGGTGATAAAAGTAGCTTTTATACCAAGTATAAATAACAACAACAAAAAAAGGTAATTTTTAAACATTATTCTTGAAACACTTGGGGATATATCATCAAACTCATGCTGATATGAAGGTTGCACATCAATTTATTTTTTTTTTCTTTTCACGTAAAGAAAAATGTTACCATAGGGTCCTTCTTTTTTCCAAAATCATGGCTCACGCAGGAATCATAAAACGTCTTTTTTAAAGTATCTAAGATTTACAAGTTCGTGTAATATGATACAGAATATTTGAAGATGCAGTTGAAAGTAAAACAACTAAAATTTAATCGTAAAATATTACTACGAGTAAATAAAATTATATTTTTATTACGCGTGGATTAAATTTTATGCGAATTTAATATTTATATCTATTTTATAGTGGATCCATTAAGATCATACATCATTTTTTTTACTTTTTTTTTATTACAATATTTTTTACACTTGTCAAAACAAACGCGAAATTATTCATACTTGATAAATTACAATATGCAAAAAAAAAAAAAATCAATTGAAATACTGATTTTCTCACACTGTCTCACAAAATTTATCAAAGCTCCCCAAAAAAAAAAGAAAAAAAAATGTATTTTAATCTCAAATTCCAATATCTAACTTCTCCTATATAATATAAGAAGTCGACAAACTCTCTGCAGGTAAGATAAAGAATGAAAAGACAAGGTATAGAGTAGGATAAAGTTCGTCGCTTATTCTTATTCTTATTCTTCTTCTTCTTCTTTTTTAGTTCTCGCGCCGCGCGAGCGAGAAGCTGCGATCGATTTGCAGATTGCTGGAAGAAAGTGGGTTCCATTAAAGCTCGAGGTTCTTTACGCGCGGTTCAACTTTGAAAAAAAAAAAAAAAAATAAAATTCCAACTTACTGAGAAAGAGAGAAAGACAAGTCGAAAGACGGAAATGGCGAGTAAAATTAGAGTGACGGTAACTATTCATGAAGTCGATCGCAATATATCAGCCGCGAAAGCTTAAACGCCCACCATCTGATCATTAATCTTATTTGCGCGCCGCTCACTTGCTATATAGTGAATGAAAATAAAAGCTATTTGCATTCAAAATATTCTTGAAACATTTACTTGTCTCTTTCTCTTTACTTTGTTCTCAAAAAATATTTTTCTTTTCTAAGACACAATTTTGTAGGATATATTGAATGGTAGGTAATAATTCATATGTTCAAAGTTTATAAATCATTAAAATAATTTTGATTTAAGTATACGTGTCCGTTGCGAAGAACAATTACTTTCTCATATATATTTGAATAATAACTAATTTTCTTCATTATTTTCACAAATTAATAAAAAAAATTTTAAATTATGATTATTATTACTGTTTACTATCCAACAAAATTTACTTATCATCATACATTAAATTTTAGTATAATTTACTGTAACATTTTGTCATTGGAATTAATGACACAATGCTACATTAACCATGGCATTAAAATCAAACAGAGTATTTAATAAACAATATTGACAACGTCCATCATAATTAAAGCCTTTCAACAATAATCCAACATTTCACTGCATAATAATTATGCACATAGAATTTTTAATTAAATTTAAGGTACCTATATTATCAAAACAATCAATACATTATATATCTAGTTTACTCTTTGATGTTATATTATATGATATTAATTTTTATACAAAGTTTAACAAATAAATAAATATAATTTATAATAATTTTATTTTTCAACATACAATCTACATTTAACATTTAATAACACAATAAAAATAAAAAAATAAAAATTATTGTTTAAATTACATTTATTCTCACATGTATTATTTCAAGAATAGAATGAAAAGCTTTAAGCAAATCACTAGCTCGTTTGCAACATCTAACAACGCTTTTAAGAATTCATTATTACAGTTACGAAGAAACTGTCATCATATAGACTCTCTTTCTCTTGTTTAGCCTAGATCTTAAATACCACGAGAGAGAGAAAGAGATACTTACGACCGAGCTTTTGTTTGAGAACTCTGCAAATAATTGCGTCGTCGCTCATTGTGTGTTGAAGATTCTTGAGAAAGAGCTAAGAATTGACTCTGCTTTCTCTTTTGCTATATGTAATAATATACTGAAATACGTATACCTACAACCAAAGCGTAAATAATCTGATTTATTTGCTTTTACTCAAAAGACTTAATAAATATAGAAACTAAAATTCTAAGTCTGTTTACTTATGGCTTTATACGTATAGGTATAGATATATATTTGTTTGTATGTTTTTAAAGAATTTACAAGTATATTAAAATGTATTATTATTGTGAGTTTTGGTATGAATAATTTAAATTTATAATAAATAATAAAGTAAGGTATTTAAATGGAAGGTACTCTAATTAAATTGTCTCATCACAAATTTAAGAATCTATTCTTTTAAATTGTACAAACAATTATTATAAACGTATTAAACTTTAAAGATTGTACACAATATTCAAGAAATTTATGGTAAGACGAAATAAAATTAATAACAAGGTCATCTTTATAAATTTTTTATGAAGATAAAATAAAAACACGAGCTAAAGCAATAATAGATTTCACTTCATCTCAATTATTATCAAGTATCATCGGTAAGCAATAAACTACTTGAGCTTCTCTCTTTTTTTTTTCATTTCAGAAACCATATTCTAAAAGCCGATCTCATTAAAAATTAAGTCTCTCACGACTAATAGTCAAAGTTTCAGTTTCTTGTTAAAAAAATAAATATATATTATACACGCGAACAAAAATGCACTTAATTTAGCAAGTAAGAAAAAAAAGAAAGTGTATAATAAGGTAGATATAAAAAAAAGAAAATAGAAGGCTAAGGCAGGTGAGAAGGCGAATATGGTAGAAGGAAATGGGATCTTAATTGGTGCTTACTATATAATATATATGTATATACCAAGAGCTTTAAAAGTGGCTGACTTTGTCGTGGAAGCTGCAGACGCGTCATTAAAGTGAAATTGTTATTATCGAATATGCCTTTAAAAGCGATAAAAGACACTTTTTTAAGCTTTAATCATGTAAGCGAAAGGAAAAAAATTTTTATCTATTTTATTTTTTTATTTTTTAAGATAGACTTTGTCACTGTCGTTGGCCGTTGGCGATTTCTTAGCCATGCTCATCTCAGTATTTTCGCTCGATTGGATTGAAAATTGTAGCTGTGAGGAAAAGACGATTTTCTTTGGAATTGAACTGTGAGACAATTCGTCTACCTACGATTGACTGGTAAGTTTAACTGCGTGTGCAGTGAAAAGCTTTGTCGATTGGATTATGCTGGCCTACGGGTTGTACTCAGATAAATTTTTTTTTTTTATTAATCAAACTATGGAATTGTATTTTATGGTAGGTAAATGAGACGATTTGATTAAAGCATTTATGATAGTCAATTAAATTAATTATTCAAATATTCAATTTAGTGGTTTAATAAGAGATATTTTAATGTAATAAGCATTTTTTATTATTAAAAAAAATCATGATAAAAGCTTTTAAAAATTTTTTATTGATAACTATTTAGGTATGTATTAATTTTTTGTTTCATATAATCGTGCGCTGCCATGTAAATTTTTAAAAACTTTTAAATCAAAAAGAAAAATCAATTTTCCATTTTATTGCTTCGCGAATATATCAAACCAAAAATATTATAAAGATAATAATCACATTATATCCAGAAAATAAAAATTCAATTTTACTATAAAAATTTGTTTAATCTCTCAATAAATTTATCATCTGACAAAAATATTTATAATTGCAAAAAAAAACTTAAAATTAATTTATCAACGCGATACCCAACAAAATTAAAAAACAACACAAAAGTACCATAATTCCATAAACAATCCTTACTTTTTTTTTCCATCATCTATTTTCATTCATTCTCACTAATGAAAAGCATCACACGAATAACCAAATTAATTCGTATACATACCCTATCCTATATATAGCAACACGAATATATCAGATACACTATATAAAAATCAACGACAATTGAGTCATACACCACACATCTCCGACATACATGTATATACGTCATATCAATGAAATATATACATACACACACACACACAAATTGCAATTCACGTTTTATCAGAGAAGTCCAAGTTACACAGTTTCTATATATACCAACGTGTATATGACGTAATATGTCCACCACACACACACAACGTAAAGCCAACAAGGAAGAACAAAAAGCAATTCAGTAGCGCAAAATACAGTCGTGCAAGCTGGTAGCTAGTAAACGCAAAAGCTCGAGAGAGAGAGAGAGAGAGAGAGAGAGAGAGAGAGAGAGAGAGAGAGAGGAAGAGAGAGAAAGAGATGGATATAGATACGTATACACGCTGAAAGGATTAAGGGTTGGTGGCGGGTGAAAAGTTAGCTATCAGCGCAGGACCAGAGAGCTCTACACACACACATATATACATACACCCTTATGCTCTCATATTATACACCAACGTAGCTATATGCGCGTGTGTGTGTGTGTGTGTGCGTGTGTGTGGTGTGAGCGCGAGCGAAAGCCAATTTTCCGAGTTACTCCAATAAGAGCGGCAATTTGCTGTCTCTCGCCCGCGTCGCGTCTAAAGTGACGCAAAGGATGCCATATCCCACCCCCGACCCCTCTTTCTCTCTTGCTCTCTCTCTCTCTCTCTCTCTCTCTCTCACCTTCTATACTATCTTATTCTATCCTTGCCTCACACTCAGCTACATGTATAAAATACATACTCTCACAGCTCTGCCACGCACGTCACGCAGTTGAAGTGTAATGTTGAAGAGTGAGTGAATGAGTGAGTGAGAAGTAAAAGGTATGAAGGAGAATTCTGTTTTATGTAAATTACAGAAGAAGAGAAGAGAGAGAGAGAGAGGCAACTACTACTCTATACTCCCTTGATTTAACTTTGCCCTTTATGAGTGTGCAAGCGTGTTGAACGTTCTCTCTTTCTCTCTTTCGCGTCGTCGTATCCTAGCTTCAACTAATTTTAGCGTACGAGAGAGATTTTAGAGTTTGCGAATAGAAGGAAAGAGAGATAGAGACTGAGTGAGATGTCTTGCTTATGAGGTGATAACCTTATCAGTATTGTCATTTTCTATAATAATAAATTTTGAGAAATACCACTAATAGAAGAATTATTTTATGTATAATTTTGATTAATTTTTTTTTTATTGTTGATTGGTTTTTAGTTTTATTTTTTTTAATGGATAAATTTTTGGATGGTAGCTTTTTTGTGAAAATTTTTAAATAATTAAGATTATATTTTTGAATAAACTAGGTTAATCTTAAAAAAAAAAGAAAAACAATAAATTTAATTGAACGCTTAATTAACCATTAACTTAAGTTAGATCAGTCTATCTCTATTTATAACATGTATACAGTTTGTATACAGTTATACACATAAAGTATACACATTTATGTATAGTTGGAAGCAACAAACGAAAATTATACAGTCCTTTGTGTCTGTTTCTCTCTCTCTCTCTCTCTCTCTCTAGTCTCTCTTTATCTTGAATACAAAGGAAGTGATTAAACCTTGAGATTTAGACTAGCGCGATTCATCTAATGTAAAGTTTAAGCAAAGCTGTATACTTGCACACGCGCCGAATTAAAGTGAATGACCTTAGCAGCAGTAGTAGTAGTAATATTTAAATATTTTTCATCATAAATTACCTATTGAAATTAAAATTATTTTTTTATAATATTTAAGAAAATAATATGTAAAATAAATACAAAATTTAACATGTTACAGTTTATATAGGATAAAGTACAACAGCAATCTCGACAGTGCTACTAACTTTAACACAGAGAATTTTCTTACACCCTACCATAGCCATACACCCACCTACATACATACATACATACATACATACATACATACATACATACATACACATGCAGACTTTGAAAATTGATTTCGAACATTCTCAGAGCATCTTCAGCAGAGTCCAAGAGAAAAATACGTATCGAACAATACGTCGAAAGCAGAGCTGTGCGCAGAGTAACTTCCGCATCCAACTTCGAAGATTCTCTCACTCTCTCACTTAACCTCAGTATAGAAGACAGACACGTTTTGCGATAAGCGTTTACGAGCACAGGAGCAGCAGCAGCAAGCTTGTGAAAGAGTGAGGAGATATAGATAGAAATAGTAAGGATGGTTGGGGGTAGAAGTAAAGAAATATTTCCACGACACTCTGCTGCTGCTGCTACTGCTGCTGCTATCCACTACTACTACTACTACTACTACTGCCTGATGCTGCTACTGCTGCGCATTGTATGCACTTCGTAGAGAGACATCCTTCCCCACTGGCTTTATTGAATTATTTCACTCCAGGTTTTCTGCTACGTGACGACGCATACATAAAATGAGAAAATCCCAGCAAAAACACAGACAGATAGACAGATAGGACTCGAAATATTTTCTATCTCTCTCTCTCTCTTTCTGTGTATATGATGTATTTTCATCTGGTTATCTCGTTGTCTTTCTGTCTGTGTATGTGTATACGTGTGTCTGTTTTTCTTTTTTTCTTTTTTTTTTTAATTAAAATAAACCAATTTACGTGTTACGTATTTGTTACATAATTGAATTGGAGAATGATGAAAAATATTTTATGATTTGTACAAATATTATTTTTCTTGTGTAAAATGAAATATTATTATTATTATTAATGTTGCTGTAATTTTGATTGAGAATAATGATATTATTTTTTATTTCATTTTTAATAGATTTATCAAAAAAATTTAATTAAAGTAAGAAATTATCTGTTTATGAAAAAAAAAAAATGAAAGGAGAATAGATTAATTGCAGTAATTTATCTAATTAAAAGTAGAGAAATTCTTGGATACCAATGGAAAAAAAGAAGAAGAAGCGTCAAGTTAAAAAGAAAGAAAGAAAAAAAAAAGAAGAAGATGAAAAGTATCTTTTCCGGAATTCAATCATTTTGCTTGAAGTGTTTTACTCTTATCAAAGGCGTTACAGACTCTCTTTCCTTCTCTCCCTTTCCCTTCCCTACCAACTTTACCGTTTCACTAGCCGTGTGCTGGAATAAAAGAAAGGGAAACGAGTGCAACGATAAAAAGGTCTTTGGCTGTTACCAACAAAAAAGCAACAAAAAAAAAAATTATATAAAAAAAAGGAACTAGTATCCATTGTACTCTTTATATAAAATTAGCCTCAAGCTAGCTATACTATTAAGGCAGAAGCTTCCATGTTAAGAAAAAAAAAACGAAACCTTTGAAATGCTACATGAATTCGCTTGCTTTTATAAGCGATTGTATAAAAAAAAAAAAAGTTTTTGACCCTTGCCACATTGTAAAAAGTTTTCTTAACTACACTATGGATCTTTATTATTATTATTATTATTATTATTATTATCGAGATTATGTTACGAAAGAGAAGGCGGAAAATATTTTATTTAGGGGGAAAAAAAATTGATACACCCTTGTTAAAGATTGTTATCCAAGTTTTCTTTTACTAATAAATGTCTTTTAACTTGCTACGTCGAATAACTTTTAGAAATTATTTATCATTTTTTTTTATAAGATCTCATAACAGTTATAATAAAAATAAAAAAGTTTAAGCTTAATTATTTCTTATTCTAACAGTTCTTAATTTTTTCTTTAAAAATCAGAAATTAAAAAAAAAAAAATATCCTACAGTCAAAAAATAAAAATCCAATTGCAGCTCAATTTTCATCCCAAGCAATTTTTTCACAAGTGTAAAAAAAAAATTTAAATTACAAAAAAAGAAGAAAAAAAAAAGAAACGAAACAATGAGCATTTTCATTCGCTCACTCTCTTAACCATTTACCTCTCAAGAATCCTCCTTGATTCTCAAGCTCATCGTTTGCCATTCTCTCTCTCTTTCCTCTTACTTTCTCTTACTCGTCTGTATCTTCAATTTGCACGTTGGAGTGCTGCAGCTCTCAGCAAGAATCACGCTTTAAAAAGCTTAAAAAAAAATAATAATAATAAAAAAAAAAATGACACAGAAAGCTCAACTTGCCGGATAAAAGGTATTGGACGGAAAGAAAATGGGAGGGGTTGAGGGGGGGTCGACGTAAGGATGGTAGCTGGAGGTCTTCTATTGCAAATATTATGTTGAATCCCTTCGCTGAATGGACACAATAGCTTAGTAGGAAGAGAAAAAGACGCTTTCCTATTATATCCTGAGCTTTCTATCTCTCCTCTTTCGCGGATATAAGTACACGATATTAACCTTAGAATGTCGTAGGAAGAGCGTAGCAAGAGAGAAAGAGAGAGCTTTTCCTCCTTGAGCTCAACTGACTCTACTTCAATGCAACACTGGCTTGTATTATATATATCTTCTTCTATTTCTTTTTTTTCCCTGCGCGTGTGCTTTATTCCCAAGGGAAATATCGCGTATTTACTGCTGCTGTTGTCGCTGTACTATATACTATGTGTATGTGTGTACTGTCTTGTCTCTTTATGCGAGCTGCGATGACAAAGACAGCTGAGAAAAACGCTTATGATGCTATATATGAAAGAGAAAAAGATAAAGAGAGGGAGAGAGAGAATACTGGCAACGAGACGGATAATCAGCCTTGAGGATTTTTCATTCGTTGTAGACTTTTTCAACTATGCTAGTAAAAGGAGTTGGCAAAGATGAGAATAAAGGAGTGGAAAAGAGAGTGAATCTTCAGATTTTATTCTTCTTTCTTTTCTTTTTTTTTTTAAACTTGACTTTTTTAGCTGCTTTTTATGCTTTTTTTTCTTTCTTTTTTTTTATAAGGATGGATCATATCTTTAATCACTTGATTTTTTTTTTGTAATCATAATTCTTTGCTGTAGTTGGATGAACAAGAAGAATTTTTTTTTTTAAGACTTTAAATGGATTAGAATTTTTTTTTTTAGAAAGTAGATAATTGGTTGAATGAAAAATGAATAATCTGTTTTATTAACATGGATCTCTTTTAAAGTAGTATATTAAATTTTTAATTTGATAGAAATCAGATTAATTGGGATATTTAAATATGTGAATATGTGGTATGTATGAAAATTTATTGAAATGTTATATTAATTGATACATTTAATTAAGTAACTATTTAATGTAAATATTTAAAGATTACATATCAATGTTAAATATTTTAAAATTTATATTAAGTATTTCAACAAGATTTATAAAATTTATTATAAAGTAAAAAAAAAATTTATATTTTGATATGTGATTTAATTTATGAGTGGACAAAAAATTTAAAAACTTTCAAAAATATAAGAAAGTATATGTTATGTACTCTGCAAATATTCTGTGAAATACCAAATGTGTTTTTAATATTATACTTTATAATTTACTAAAAATTCTCCTGTGTATTTTTACTTTACGATATTCAAAAAATCTTTTTCTTTTGTTTCTCAGAATTTTGAAACAACTTTTCAAAAATATTGATGTTAAACATACAAAATGTTAAATTAACTGTGTTCTTAAAAGAAAATTCAAGAAGAAATTACAACATATCATTAAAACATAAAAGCTACTTGATATTCATAAATAAAAATTTTACATCTTTTTTAACTTGAATTAAATTATCGTAAAGTAAAAAAACTCTAAAAATCTTTCTTTCTTTCAACTTATTCAAAAATCATCAAAAAGTCAACTGTTTTATTCACCAAAGGCAATAAACGAAGATGGGTAGTAATAGTTTTACTGAATCCAATACAATCGGTTTCGTGATTTAACGATATGACTTTGACTAAAACTAAAGTTTCTCCAAACTGTTTCAGGGATCACAATCAAAGACTTTGTATGTATATATTGCAAGCAAAGCTATTTGAAACAGTATAGAATTGCTTAAATCGTAGTTATATATACTTGTTGTAAATTCTATTGTGTTTTATGTTGATATTAAATTTTGTATAGATTTTGATCAAAACCTGGTATTGAAATCTTTTCTATAACAATTCCACAAACTTCGTATTAAATTTAACATTATCGTAAAATTTTAATAAAATAAATAAATAAATACAAAAAAAATATTGAAAACATCATTTCATAATCTTCTATTTTCTTAAAAATCAAAACAACAACAGCAACAATACACCAATAATAATTGGCTGGATAATTAAGTGTTACTCAAGCCATCAAAATCACGAGTCTACCCAACTATAATACTATCTCTCAATCAGATCGTCGACCTATACACATATACATGTTCTACGCACCGTCAAAATCAGGTATAGTGTATATATACATATATACATATATATACACGTAGCAAGATATAGCTCAAGTCCTCACGCATTTCAGTGTGGATGGAGATAGTTATATATATATACACACATACATGCGTGTATATATATAGACGCCTACTACTTGCACACCTCGACATTCCATGTGGACGTCTAATTAAGGTTTGATGTGCGACAAAGCTATATATGGTGTGGTGCGTAACGCTTCCATGAATTCGTTATCGTTCATTAATTATCACTGCATGAGAGAGTTGAAAGATGAGTAGAAGTGTTACTAGTTTGTAATTACCGTTTTAATATATTTTTGTTAATTTTTTTACTTACAAGTTTTTCGTTGTCTAATTTTTAATTTGTAAATTTGTTTCAATACATTTTCGTATAATCTTCATGAAAAATAAAGTACTGTTTACAACTACTAAGTAAAAAATCATACAATAATACAAGTACAACCTTTCCCCTAACATCAAACGTTATTTCAATAAATCATGATTACTTACATTGTAACCCGCCCCCCTTCATCACAATGTTATCCAAACTACAATCAACATATCAAACGTATACCAAAGATACACACGTATTATCATACACGTAACATTCCTCTTCTCAACTAAAACATATATAGATAAAACACTTGAATCTTCAATTACTCTTGATGAGTTAAACAAAATCCTAGATCCAGGAAAATTAAGTAGTACATCTCAAGCTTTCGTCAGACTCAGATATATAGCTGCTTATGTAGTATCACGCGCTTGGGTCACAGTTGTCATATAGTATCACTCGGACAAACTCAAAATTAAATAACTTTTGTTACTAGCTTATATGCGAGTATCCTCAGTTTTCTCTTTAGGGAATATAACTGTCTGGATATAACAGCAGCTGTTATATCATATAATATTATATATAAGTATGTGACCTTATAGTTGTACACTTGTTTGTTTTACATATCTTGAATGTGAAAAGTGGATGAGTTGTTGTAAACTGGTTTTGTTTTGTTTTATTGATATGTAATGTTGGGATTGTGTTTTGAGTAGTGGATTTGGGAGGGGGGGGGGGGGTGAAAGTGTCAGTAACAGATAGAATAGTCTTAATTAAAAAACTATTTATTTTGATGATGGCATACATTTTAATTTACTGGATTAATTAAATTATGTAATATTCATGATTTACAAAAAAAAAAAAAAAAATTATTATTATTTCGAATCATGATACATATTAATAATTATTTTTTCATGTAACAAAAATAAGACAATTTAATCAATCATCACTATCCAACGTCATTATCATCATATATCAGCTAAATGAAACACAATGCCTATATATACAGACATATTGTGACGCAGGGGATGGGGAAGAAAACTATATCATGTTTTCCTCTCCTCCTCCCCCCCTTTAGTCATTATTCTGCGTCTGTCGACCCAATATACCTCGAGCGTTAGTCTTAATCCTAGCTACTCACTCGTACACCTACTGGACTACACTATGTGAGAGAGACTAGAACATCTATATCTATATATATATACATCGATCGACCTAGCAACGTTTCTCTAGCTCGAAATTGAAATCTTGTCGCACAGAGAGAAATTGAGAGAGACAGAGAGAGACTGTGCTCATTCATCGACAACTGAATACCATACAGCTAGGTAGTAGAAATGACGTTCTCTTTCTCTCCCTCTCTCTCTCTCTCTCACTCTGAGTCTAACGTAGAAGGACACAAATAGAAGAGAGAGAGAGAGAGAGAGAAATGACAATTAATCGAGGTAGACCAGTAGTCCAATGGTGGGTAATGCGAATCTCTAGGATAAAGCTTGCCTAAGGCTAAAGTGAGGGAATATCAGTGCAAACGAGCTGAGTCATCTGGTATAGCTATGGATGTATATAGTTTCAAAGGGCATGATCCTTTTGAAATATGAAAGATAGTATGCGTGATATATGAGTGAGTGAATGTGTATTGTAAGTTCTCATGAGGACCTTATAGGGACCTTTGATGTGAGGGAGTATATATTTGCTTTAGCCCTGCGTTTACGTGTGTACTTGGGACAATGATTATGGTTACTATTGATTAGACATCAGATTGTGTGATGATTTGAAGAGAGAGAGAGAGGGAGATGGTTAGATGATGGTTTGAATTGCAATTGATTGATATAGTTTATTTATTAAATTTTTTTATTGAATAAAATTATTTTAATTTAAATCTGTTCGTGCAAAAATAAATATATGTAAGGTAAGTGTATAGATAAGGTAAGTAGATAATACCGTGTTTGGTCAGACAATCGTCTAAAATGAAGTTTTCTTTTCTGTTTTTTAATGATTTTAGAATTAATTTTTTTATGATTTAATTATTAACGAATTAAATTTGACTTTTAAAAATTACTAAAATATATTTATTTAATAAACTCGTAAAAGAAAAATAAAAAATTTTTTATTTTTACTTTCTTTAATATAACGGTTTACTACAGTTTTAAAACTTTTTTTTTTTCTTCATAAAACATAGAAAACTTTTATGTATACTATACATAAGCCACACAGCCTTGAGTTATAAAAATTAATTATCAAAAGACCAAAATTTCAAAACTAAACTAACATTACGTACATTTATTTAAAAAAAAAGTAAAATAAAAAATTTTAAATTAAATCAAATATAAAAACTAATTCAACTCTTATTAAAAGAAAAAATTAATTCAAAATAGATGGACTACTATTTAATATTCTTAAAATTATTTTATAAAAGTTATTTACTTTGATACATTACAAAAATCCAAAAAAAAAACATCAAAATTTCAGAACCTCCAAAAAATTCCTATACCCACTATCCTACCTTCAACCTTCACATCCTCTCATATATAAAGA
This sequence comes from Leptomastidea abnormis, assembly GCA_030522805.1. Taxonomy (NCBI): domain Eukaryota; kingdom Metazoa; phylum Arthropoda; class Insecta; order Hymenoptera; family Encyrtidae; genus Leptomastidea; species Leptomastidea abnormis. The sequence continues at coordinate 50,763 of JAPYZE010000005.1, forward strand.
TATCCATCCCCGTCAACAAAGACTCACGTATACCAAAAAGCCAAAATACCTCAGTACCAGCAAAGATACTCCCACACAATGTATATCTATACACGATGCAAGTAACACAAGAAATTCCATAGCGTTGGTATTTTTGTCTTTTGCATCACGTCGTCAGATCTTTGTCGTCAAAAAAATCTCTCTCTCTCTCTCGTAACGTGACGTCGCAACAGGGTATAGTGTAGGGTCACCTCTCAAGTCCTTACTATATACATACATACATACATATATATATGTGTATACTCTAACCAACGACAATCGTGAGAGATGAAGAGAGACGACGACTACGACGGACGTTGGGTAGGTAGCCGTTAGTGATCGCGACGTGGCAAGTGATTTATGCGAGGAGCGTGACAGGTACGGATGCGCGAGCGAACGCATGTATACACATACATACATATACATACACACACATATACCACTTCGTCCATTTCTGGTATAGTGGAACCTGGGATTATACAACGCGATGACGCATTGCGATAACGTGACTGAGCTTGCGACTACTCTTTCTAACTGTGAGATCAGGTTCAACGCTATCACTGATGCATTGGCAGTTAGATTTTTTTTTTTTTTGTTTTGTTTGTAATGTCTTTATCTGTTGTATATTTAGAAATATCTTTTTTTTTTTGTTTTTTAAGTTATTTGAGATTAAGTGATGGTAAATTTGCTTTGTTAACTTGTTAAAAGACTATATTTGAATTCGATTTTTTGCTATCTAGCACCAATTGATTTTATGAAAAAATAATCTCGCTAAATGTCTCAATATTCATCTTTTTTTTGTTTTAAATCACAGTAATATGTAATCATATAAAAAATTAATGTTTTCTTATATCAAATAAGTATAAAAAAAAATTAGTTACTCAACGTATCATACAACACATCAGCCTTTTCAAATACAGTAAAGTCAAAGACAGAGAGACACTGTCCTTTACATATGTACCATTCAAGCAAACGCATCTACACACAGTCATAGACACACATACACGCAGGAACAAAGATCGCTCGATCATAGTCAACGTTAGATGTTATAGTCACAAGAGTGACAGACGGTAATAATCGCGCATTCGAGGGGTGTATTAATGCAAGGTGCATATAGAGACAACGTGGCATGACGTTGCTGCTGCTGCAACCTCTAGAAATCAAGAGACCTAGTATAGTACATATACATCTGGCATGTTAGATTTGATTACTGGATATTAATGCAATCTGATATAAGTGATCTTACCGATGCCCTTGGCACTTTCGTTTGCATTTCATATCTGACATTTGTGTGAGAAAAAAGAAAATTGGTTAATATGACCTTGACAATATGGATAGTTATTAGTTTGTAGAGTAACTACTTTTAGAGCAAATTTATAAAAGCGTGGTTTAGAATTAAATATATTTCAGAAATGGAAAATCGAACTAATATTATTTAATTAACTAATTAATTAATTTACAACCTTGCGGGTTTAAAAAAAATACTTTATTCCAAGAGATTATTGAAAATCATTCTTTTTTTCTTTAAATTTTTAAAGCTTTTTCTATACTCTACTGAGCATATTTCAGCCGACTCGGAAAATCGTGGATATTGAGGAATCGATCTCACAACCTACAAGTTGTAAGTCCTTCATTTGATACAATGAACCATTCCAAGTTCTTTATATTGCTGTATCATATAAAATGATAAATGAGAAAAAATTCATCGAGTAAAGTGTTTAAATATTTTAAGTTATAATATTTTAAAAAAACGTTTATTAATGTCGTTATTTATATTACATATTCAAATAAAATGATCATACTCACAAAGTAACGTCCGTCATAATATAAAGGATGATTACACTTACCTAAAACAGAAAAAAAATTAAAATTAAAATTTTTACATTAAATAAATACTACAAATATTAAATAAAAATGTAACAAAAAATAAAAACTGAAATGATTTTTTACAATTTATAATAATCAAATTTGTAACAAATGAATCATGATCAATAAGTATATACATATCTATAACATATTTCATTATTGAGAGCTACAAGCTTAAGTGGAATTGAGAGTTCCTGGAAGGCAACTGTATGCTCTGCAAAGCTTATGCAGTAATTACAATTCATCAATTATCGCCTTTGTGAGATCCGATGAGGATTTCAGAATTCAGTTCAAAGCACGTAATTGAACACCATTTTGTAGACTACGAGACGTCGTCATTACGTCTATAATACCTTAATTCCGTTCTCTAAAGTAAAAAAAAAAAAAAAAAAATGAAAATTATTGTGCTCTCTAATCTAACAAATCTAATAAATATTTCATTAGTCAGATCTTGTAAGCAATAAGCTTTTCTTTTTAAAAAATAGTCCATCACAAATGTATAAAGTGTAAATAAAAAATAAAATAACACATCCAAACAGTTTATATCCTACATAAAATCTTTAAAAAAAAAAAAAAAAGAAAAAAACAAGCTAAGAAACTCGACTCCCGAAGCATTACCGTTATCCCATGAAATTTCGATTATTCTTCATTTCCCAAGAAAATTCTGACAGTAACTCGAATAAGCAGATGCGAAAATACGCTAGCCGGAGAATTTCATTCTTACGGGCAGGTGAATAGCGATTCCCCATAGGACTTTTCTCCCAGACGCCTTGTATATATACACATACATACATACACACACACACACACACACACACAAACGCGCAAGCCTTTTCCTTTACCCATCTAATAAACCTACATTCGCGTTTCATCTGCTTTAGCTTCTTATACGAGTGTGTACGAGTTTCCTTTACCGAAGATAAAGTTGCGCGTACAGAGCTTGATATTGTTCTGGGCCAGTCGATATTCTCTTGGGAATGAGATCAAATCCCGGTTGCGACTTGATATTGCTTCTTAATTGTATTAACGGTTCTCTGAAACTCGATGGTTGTAAAGTCAACAATAAAATATCTCGATTTTTATTGTCTTGTTGACAAGTTGGTTATTGTATTTCAATTATTTGATGATTGTAGTAAATTGAATATTTTTCGTGTTAAAGTGTAGCTTTTATAGGAAGCATTAAAATTTTACACGTCACGACTAAACGATGTTATTCATTTTACACAATAATATTGAGTTTTCTTTTTAAAAGAAATTTAATATTTTTGTAATATAACAAAAAATTTTACTATTTTACAATAAAATATTTTGTAATTAACATCTATTCTTCTAACTTTTTATTGAATCTATAAAAAACTTTACAATTTTATCAATTAATAAATCAATTTTAAAAATAAATCTGATTAATACTATCGTAAAACGAAAAAGGCTTTCTTTTCGAGAAAGTAAATCTCAAAATTCACAAAACACTTAATTAATCGTTTTTTACACGATAAATAAAAAATTAAATACCATCAAAAAAGTGCTAATTAGTTCAGATTAACAAAATCAATGCCACTGGAAAATCCAATTTAAAAAAATCTACGCTTGCATACAAGTCAGAATATTGAATTAACATTCGCGTCACAGATAAGAGTTAAAGGTATATGGAAGAGTCGAAAAAGTTAGAGAGGAAAAGGGCAAGGGGTCCTTTGATTGACAAAACGAAGTGTAGAGACGAGAAGTGGGAGGATGAGGGAACGTGTAACAGCACCTGACTGCTGCACAAGCCTGGAAGCGTTTAATTACCGCTGAAGTAGTCGGTAGGCAAATCAAGTGTACCAATCGAATACCCCTCCCCCTGTTCACCCTTTCCTCACCCTCTATTACGTACGCCTCTCGACCTACGTGTGCTGCACATTCCTACAGCAGCAGTAGTAGCAGTAGCTTTCGCTACTAGAGAGAGAGAGTATAAGATTAACGTACCTGCGATCTCCCCTCCTCCCTCTTCCCCCTTATCTAGCCTGTTTATGAAGCAGTTAGCGCTTGGTGCATTTACTAGAGCGTTACTGCGTTATTTCGTTTCACGCGCGACTCTATAAGCTTTTATGTATATATGAGTATGTATACACTCGAATATTTGCAGTGGCGCAGTGGGAGAAAGAGAGAGTGTCAGTACGCTTGATAATCTAAACGATGTATATGTATGTGCGTATATGTATATGTGTATAGATGTGTATATGGGTAGGCTCCTGCACCTACCGAGATAACGAGGACGTGAATCCGTGCTTCCAGATTGCTAAGCAGCTCCTACTAATTTCGATGCCGGATATTGTTTTCCGATCGATACTTGATAAGGTTGACTTTATTTACGATTTGGTAAATTTCCTGTGTGTGTGTGTGTGTGTGTGTGTGTGTGTGTGTGTGTGTGTGGCCTAAATTATCCGTTAGCCAGTTTTTATTATTTTTGTGGTTGATCTTTGAATATAAAATTTCTTCTCTCTTTTTTTTTTTAATGAAAAAATTTTAAATATGGGTGAAGATTTTAAATTTACTATAATTATTGAGGAATTTTTAATTTTAATATTACAAGTTGAAAAATTTTGATGAAAACGTGAGTTTTTATTTTAGTAATATCTTATCGTGATTTGTAAGTAGATTTTAATTGATTAATTTTAATTTGCATGGTTTAATGAATTATTAAATAATATTCGGTCTTTAAAGCTTGATATTGCTGAGTCAAGAGATCACAGATTTTGTAATTCACAGGTTGTGGGTTCGATTCTTGTCATGTCTGTAGACTGAGTTCATTGTACAAGTACTTTTACGTTGAAATACGCTTAAAAGAGTGTCAAAATAGCTTAATGTTAGAATAAAAAAAAAATGATTTGTACTTTTGTTCGACGTGTAACATCTAATTTGATAAACTGCAATGTAGGTAATTTATATGCCACATATTATAAATGAAAGTAAAATTTATAATTTTTGTTAATCCAATTTTCTTTTATATTCTATTAATTTAATTTAACTATAGGACTCATTTTTTATACTATCACCATTAAAACTTTAAATTCAAATGAAAAATAACTCTAGTTATTAAAAATTAAATTTTTACGATAAATAATTATTTATTTTAAATAAATTTTTAAATTTAAGAATTATCAATAAAATTAAATTCTTTCACATAATACAAAAACAATTTTTTTTTTATATAATTTAATTTAAACTTTAATTTTAATCTTGACTTAATACATAGGTGTTTTTTAAATTTATCTTAATTAATATTAAACATGTATTTAAATAAAAATGAACACTTGTATTTCTTTAAAAATGCATGCATAATATATAAAAAAATTTTGCGAAAAGATAATCATAATCTACTTATGGAGACATTTTCGCAAGTAAAATTTCACATTATTTTCATCCGTTTTAAATACAATATTTTTTTTGGCTATACATATGTATTATTATGTGAAACTTAATTTATACTGGAAATAATATTTTAAATTATTCTCTGAATATAAATTTTATTATTCGTGTAATAGCAATTAACCAAATCTCTTTAATATTTCAATCTTCAATTCAACACATCATTACTTTTCATTTTATAATAAGATTATATTTTATTTAGCTGCAATCGAGAATCTTTTAAAACGAAAAGCGTATCTTGAAAACTTAATTCATTAAATATTCATTGTGAGCCACGTGTATCATCTCAAGAACTGAATTACGTCGTATGAAGTGTGAATTCTCTTGCGTGGAATATAATTTGAGTGAGAGTAGAAACTCAACGGAGTGCGAAGCCCTTAAAGAAAGTTTGCCAACTAGTGAGGAAAGCTAAAGACGAAGGAAAATCGAAGTTCACAGATTTGAACAAAGCTGTGTAGCTTATAATGTTAGATAAGTTTTGAGATTTTTTTTTCTTTTTAATTTAAAGATTCGTGTGACTCTTGTCATGTGTAAATAAAAAATTAAATTTTTATATGTTTAATTATGATTTATTATGCATATTTACTTAATTATAATTATAAATTATTTAAAATAACCATGTAATATAGTTGTAAATTTTTTATATGATTATTTATCATTTCAAATAAAGCTTTTTTAATAACATCTCATTAAAAATTTTAAATTTTAATTATATAATTTTTCTTTTACTAGATATCTTTTTATAAGATAGGGTAGTAATGTTTGAAAAATACACTTTGAATTTTTTAACGTTTAGAAAGTTCTACAGCAGCATCTCATTAGTGATAACGGTTTTACATTTTTTTTTTTATCAATTTTAGTAAACTTCATAAGGTATAAATATTTAATATCATTAATAATTCAAGATTTATTCATCAAAAAACAAAAATTATACTAATGTTTAAAAATTTATTTTAATAATGTATTATCTTGTTATTTCAAGGTCATTTATAATATAAAAATATTTACGTTAAAGAAATTTTTATTTTTATTTCGTTTAATTACATTCTTTATATTAAACTTATTATAAATTAATAATTTCGCACTATATAATGATATAAAGAAACCTGGAGTAGCTTTGTCAATAAAACGCTGATTTTGAAATCTCTATATCGTAGGTTCAATTCTTAGTGTTTGTAAATTGAGCAACTGCATAAATTTTCGTATTCTGATATACGCTCGACAGAGTGTCAAAATGGCCTAAAGAAATAAATACAATATGAGGTGATAATTCGTTGCTGCTTGTCCGACTTTAAGTGTCGTATATTTTTTTCTTTATTAATTATTGAACATTTTTACTTTTTTTTTTATAAGTGCTTTATTCAATGCTGTATACATAATGTGATTTCAAGTACCATATTTTTTTAACCTAAAACTTTTGTTGATATTTCTTTATCTTTTTCTAATCAACAGATACATTAACCACATTTGACATTAGGCAAATAGCTGAAATAAATTTGCTCTTTGATTTTTATGACATTTTGAAGAGGAAGGTTAACTGAGATAAAAAGAGAAATTTCATTTCGAAATAGCAACTTGAACTCATTCAGTTTAAAATTTTGACGAAAAAATGAAGCTTGAACCTATTCATTTTTTTTTGAGCTCAAGATCCTACTTAGAACCAAAATTCAACTGATTCTTTTTTTTCAGATGACCATTGAAACAATCATGGTCATCGAGAAATCGCTATTTGACCTATAAATAACATAGCTCACATGTCTATTTTTTACGCATATGAGAAATTCTTGTATAGAAAACTTTGGTTAACGATAGCACGTGTTTTATTAAAATTTTTAATGTAGTACATGAAACAATAAGTAATGTAATTACTCTTTGTCAAATAATCTATTCTTACATGTGGATAACAAAAGAGTGTTTTAATTCGTTTTTCCGTTAGGTGTTTCTCTATTTCATGTTAGTTCTATTTAAAGTAAAGTAATTTGATGGGTTAAAATTAAACAATCGAATAAAATTAATTGTAATTTGTATGAACTGAATCACAAGTGTTTCAGTAAAATACAATCTTATACTTTATTATGTTACTAAAAGACAATGTATTACTATTGATCAAGTAAGACAATTATATTAATTCAAATGTCTGGGCTCAAAATAGTTTCGATTTAATTAAGGTGGCTAGACAGTTTAAACATTATTTTAAATAAAAAATCACTTACAAGTAATTTTGTTTTACTAGCATAAAAAGACAATTTAGATAATTTAATTTTAAAAATTTTCTTTTTTATAATTTTCAACACATTCCTGTTCATATTATTCTAATCTCCAACTTACTATTTCTTTGATTACAAATCAACATTTACCACAACAATAATATGTAGACAAATCTAACTCTCATCTACACGTGTTTGCATCTTATACCAAGGCTCTAAAAGCCAAGAACGGATGGTATGGTCACAGACGGCTTATTACTATTATGAAGGTTAGTTCATGAATTTCCGGTAGTCACCACAAGCAGTAATTTCCGGCTACGGAAGGAGGAGTGATTTCTCTCTTACTCTCAAGTAAACGTATATTATACATACATACATATATATAAAGGTGTAGGTCCTTATATATGTGTATGTATATATACCAAGCTCTCGCACCTTTGTTGAGTATAACGTAAGGGTCGTAAAGAGACGCTAGAGGATTTCATCATCTACTAGATGAAAGAGTGAAGGAGAGCTTTTGAAGCTGCATTAAAGAGAAGAAATTTATAGAAGAGGAGGAAGAAGAAGAGGAAGAGACATTATTTCGGTAAAATAAGATATAAGGGCAAAAGTGCATCTTCTAGAGGTATATCTGATTACGTAGAGGTAATTGCTTTGCGAGAGACGAGGAGGCTTTAGATGTTGCGTGCGCTACGTGCTTAAAGCTCTGTGTGCTCTTGTAATAAAGTGATTTATTAATATAGTCATATTCTTGTAAGAGGCACAAGAGACATTTCTTGTGTTAACCTATATTGTAATTGAATGTTAAATAAGTTGGTATGGTGTGATAATGTAAACTATAGAGAATTGATAGGATAAAATTTACTATTGGTGTAAAAGAAAAATATTATTAGTAAGAACGAAATAATTTTTTAAAGAATAAAGTGAATTTTTTTTAGTAAATTATAAATTAAAAAATTGTAAATTAAATTTCCTTGCTGTAATTAAATTCCTGTTGCGAAATAATAACTTTGTTTTTGAAGGAATAACTGTTGTATTTATTTTAATGAGATATTTTACGCAAACGTTGAAAAAAGGTGTAAAGTAAAAGCCTAGAATATAAAAGATTTCATGTGTAAAAAAAAAGAAAGAAAAAAAATTAATAAATATGTTGACTTTGAATATTTTAATTAATCTTAATTTTCATTATTCTTTTTTACACCTTTTGTTAAAAAAAAAAAGAATCTACTCATTATCAGTTTCTTAATTAAAATTTTTACGATCAAAAGTAGTAACATAACTAATGGCAGTTATTATAACGTACAGTTACAAAAAAAAGTAAAAAGACATACTTCTTGGAATCAGTTCAAGGAAAATATATCTTTATCATTGATTTATGAATTTAAACTTATATAACAATGTTAAAAATTTTAATTAAATATGAAAAGATTAAAAAGAAATTTATGAATTCTTTAAAAAAAATCCATTTTCACCTATTAATTTATTCTCAGCAATCTATAAAAAATTTAACGTTAATTACAAATAAATTACTAAAAAACTTATTCAATATTTTTCATTACAAAAAAAAATTTTTTTTTTTTAAATAATTCTTAAAATTCTTATACTCGTAGTATTCTCAATCATCTCAACTGTAATATTTCATGGTAATTTATATATAGGGCTCGAAATACTTCTGTCTTCTAACAGAAAGCAATTAATAAACTCAGTTATTACGACAAGAAAAATTTTTATGATTAAATACTTCTCTACAATTCAAGAATGAACGAACAATGCAGAATCACAAAAAAAAAAGAATAAGAAAAAGAAAAAAAAAATCGAAAGAAACTGAAGAATAATTATGAGGAAGACTTTGACTTCCAGTGTGCACCAGATGGTATATTCCAATAGCAGCAGTAGTGCCAGAGTACTTGGCGCTATCAAAGAAAGTTAATTATTCCAAACAAATGCCAAGCATCTCCAACCGGCAACTTATCCATCCTTATTTTTTTTTCTCCCCCAAATAAACTCTCGCCTTCTCAATCTCCCTTTATTTTCTTTCTAAAATTTTGCAGAAGAGATAAATTTCTCACTGAAACCGATAATGACTTAAAAAAACTTTCTGGAAAAATCGTGGCCTACGAATATATGTATATATAAGCGAGATAGAGTAAAGAGTAAGCGAAAGAGAAAGAGCTTCATTTCCCTAAGGTCGTCGACGCGTTTCCGTCTTTTAATTAAACACTTTGTTCGAAAGTGAGACTGTCATATAAATTAAGCAAGTATAGTATAGGTCTTATACTTTTGCACTACTACTACTACTACTACTACTACTGCTCTCTTGTGGTCCAGACGGGATAAAACGGCTAGAGGTTGTCTGAAGAAAGGATAAGAGCAGTAGCAGCAGCATCAGCAGTAGCAGCATAGCGGATAGAAGAGAAACGCTTGACAGCTGCTTGGCTTAATGAGGTAGCGGTTTTCTCTCTATCTCTTGGCAAAAAGTCAAGATGTTTAAGATTAATGACGTTGGCTTTGCCTGCGATCAAGAGGGTATTAACACACTCAAGCGTTATATATATATATATATATATATATATATATATATATATATAGCTTGGTGTTCGTATGTGTGTATGTAAGTAATGTTAGAGTACTTGAGATGATTTTATTCGCTTTAAACGACAAATATGTTTGTTTACCTGAAACAATTTATCAACTCCTTAAAAAAAAAGCATCTAACTTCTTTTTTAACGTTAATATTTATTGTGTATAATATTTATTTAATTTTTGCAATTTTTTTTAATTTAATACTGGTAATTATTAATCCTAATGAAGACATATGTTTTTTTTAAGAAAAATCATAAATTTGTGGAAATTGCATTTAAGAAGACATTTGTAGCAGTAAATGTTAAAGGTGCGACCGTTGGAAAAACGTAGAGCTTGCAAGCTTCACATATACAAGCAAAAAAAAACAGGTAGCAAAAGAGCAATCCCAAAAATTGCAAGCGCACACACACACACACACACACACACACACACACACACCCGATATATGACCGCAGCTGGCATGCAGGTGCCTTTTTTCACCTCCTTCACATCCTCTTTCTTACTCTCTTCCTCTCATCTATGAAAGCTGCCTCGTAAAGTAGATTTTGCCAGGGGCGATACGGAACGACTACTACACCGCGTTCGCCTAGTAGTCTCTCTAAGAGAAGAGGGATGTATATAGGAAGAGAAAAAAAAGTGAGAAAGGAGGAAATCGATGGAGTGTGGAGAGGAAAGAGTATGAGAATAAAAGAGAGATAGATAAAGAGAGAAGAAGAAGAAGAAGAAGAAGAGTTTATCCTGCCAGCGAAACTTAACCTAATTTTTTTTTTCTACCTCAAACCGGGTGCTGCTGGTGCTCTCTCTCTCTCTCTTTTTAGTCTGCTTGACTCCTTTTTTTTTGCGAAATTTATTGCCCCTACCGAAATTTTCGAGGGAGATTGGTTACGTTGGAAAGCTTGATGCTGGTGTGTATATGCGTATATGGTTGATGGAAAAGATTCAACTTGACAGGTGAGAGAACGTTAGTCTTCGTTATGGATTATAGCTTATTTTTTTTCTTTTTTTTTATATTTACATAGCGTGAGTGTATTAAGAATTAAATATGTATGATTTTGTTCTTATAGAAATAGCTTTTCACTTGGGACATACTTTATAAAATTATGAAGGGTAAACATTCGGATGACAAATTTTAAATGTGAAAGTTAATCCAGCTTAAAATGTGCTTTTAAACAAGCATATGCATGGTTATTTTTTTCTAATCTTGTTTAATTATTCAAAAATAAAAATAATAATAATAACAATAAAAACACAATGATGATAATATACGCGGGTAAAAAAAAAAGAAATAGTAAATAATACAAAGCTTTTAAACTCCAAAGTATACACGAGTAGTTATAAAAATAGAAAAAAATAAAAGCATAATAACAAACTTGTAATCCAAGTGCGTCGTGAAATATTACTCGACAACCAAAGTACACTCACCATTAAAATTTTGAAAGACTCCTCCCCCTCTTTGCCAAAAATAATGCAAAAAAACAAAAAGCTCTCTCGCAGTTATTATCCTAAACCATGAAAACAGTCAAGTTATTCATAAACGAAAAGCTCAAGCTTTATATATACGCATACACACACACACATCAAATATTCACGCGTAAAACAAGACGTATACCACGATTCTCTTTCTCTCTCTCTTTTTTTTCTTCTTATTTTTCATTTAAAAAATGCAAATCTCACATGAGTTTTTCTAACTCTTCTCAAGCTTTACGCTCTTTTACGTGTGCATTATCACAGCATAGATATATACACACAAACGCGTGTGCAAGCTCGCAAGCTCACTTACCAAGAGAGAAAAAAAAGCTGCGTTACTCTTTCAACTTTTTTTTTATTTTTTTGTTCTCTACTGTAGTATAGAGCGCAGATTGCCTGCCCTGCACGTGGTTGGATATCTTGACGGAGAGCTTAACGTAGACCGACGGCTGACTATACTTCCCCTTTACCTTACCTAAAAAAGAGAAGGAGATAGAGATTTTTTTTCTTCTACGACTGCAGAAATACATCGCGTCGCTGACCATAAGTATAAGTCCCTCTGACCTCTACTAGGATTGCCCAGTGGATCTCTCTCTCTCTCTCTCTCTCTTTGCTTTTTTTCCTCTTTCTTTTTCTCTATCCTGCTTTTTCTATTCTTTTCCAATTCTCGCACTACCAGTGGAAGCTCGACTCTCCTTTCTTTTCCGCTCTTGTCTTTTCCTCTCACGAACACCGTCCCTGTCGACTGGAGTCTTTTCGGTTACTCTCGGATTTTTACGAGTGTAATATGGTTTCGTGTCGCGATGGACTACTGTTCTTGCTCGTACGCTCACGTTACATTTTTTGCTATTCCTACTACGTTTACTTTTTTTTTTGCTTAGCGCTTGCATACGAAATTTTTTTCTTTTTTTTTTGTATTCGAGATTTCACTGCGGATTGTTCAATTGATGAATTTTTTTGTTAAAAAAGAAGATTGTGAAAGCTTTGGATATATACCTATGAAAGTAAAATTTAATGTGTTTGTTTTCATTCGATTTAGATTATTAAATGAGATAAAAATTTTTACGGAGATTTACTGAGATCTATTGGATTCGATAAATTTTTTGAGGATGACTATAGTATGAGTAGCTCCTAAAGTTTGATTTTTAATCAACGTCTACGAAATATTTTTTTTGATAGATTTATTTAAAAAAAATTAAACATCACAAATATAAATAAAATTCTTATTTTGTTTAATTTACGAAGGAAAACAATTTTAAATACAATAATACCTAGTTTAGTGAATAAAATAAAAATGAATTATTTTTTCATTAACTCTAGCACGTACCAATCTTTATAATTCCTATTTTTACTTTTTTCTTTCCTTACATTTCATATTTATGGCATACTAAGAGCCGATTATAAAGCCCTGCACGAATGAAAATAAAAAAAAAATAATAGTGGCATACTCGAATAAAGATAGGGTCAAGAGAAAATGTAGGAAAAAGGTCGAAATTGCTCTTTTTTTTCGGCACGATGACGTGACTCCTCGTACCTTTCACGTGATTGCTTCATTAAGCTCGTTCTAGAGGTTCTAGGTGCACGACAGATATGACCGCAAATCACTTGATTCAAATGAGATAGCAGGCAATATCACTTTTCCCTCTCTCCTTCTTTGCTCGTGCATTTTAATGGGTCGAAATTTTTCCTTACATTACATTCTCTTGACTGCAAAATGCAATTTTATTTTTTTTGATTGGTTGAAAATAGCAGCTATTATATTTTTATTTCTTAAAATCTGTCAAGTCGAGCTTTTAAAAATCGACCTATTACGGAAAAATTTCCAGACTCGACAAAAATTTTTAACTCTCACGACAGATAGAAAAAATTTCCTACTTCAATTTCCTTTTCATTTATCATTTATATTACTTCTTAAAATTCAAACTTTTCTTATAATTCGTAATTTTTTGATATAAAATTAATTATCCCTTTCTGTAAAAATTAATCACAAATAAATAAAAATCGTAATAAAGTCGTAAAGAATCATAATCATAATCATCACAAAAAGTGTGACACACGTTTTTCACATTAAACTTCCAATTAGTGCAAGAGGTTAGAAGAAAAAAAATTGCATCCATAAAAGTGTGAAAGAACCAAGCTGAATACACATCTGCTTTGAGTCAGACCAAGAAAAATCTTACTCTGTACGACGATTAAGAATAAGGTATTAAAGCCCCTGAGGGTAAGAAAAAAAAAAGATTCACAAATCTCCGAACGATCATAAAGAAAAACGTTATATCCCCTGAAAGCTTCTCATCGTCGTTACCCTTTTTTTTTCACACTTGAACACCTCGAGCCTTTTTATTTAGAGCTTTGTACGCCGCTTAATTAATTTTCACGGAAAAAAGATTATCCGACGATGATCGCAGTCGTTCGGCTTCTTTTTTTTTCTGTGTCCTTCAGCTTTTGAGTGCGCACTTTGAAAACTTTGTGTATTGCTGACTTTTGAAAAGAGGATAGAAGCTTTTGGTGGGCATTGATGATATGAACGAATGCGGTAAATATTATGGTGTCAAATGATAAGTTTTTGTCTATTGATTTTCAAAATAATGTAAATATTTTAATTTATTTGTAGACATGATTTTTTTCAGAAACAGTATTTAAATAACTTGAAAAATAATCAGCTGATTAAGTATGCAATTAGATCAAGACAAGTGTTTTAAGCCTACTGAATGAATGAATAATAATCGCAAATTAATAAAAAATTTATTATTAATATATTACTTAGACATTTGTCTACTATTTGAACACTTAACAGTTAAAATTATAATTCGATAAGATATATGATTTTCAAATTATGTTTAAACAACATATTAAACAAGGTATTAGTCAATTTTGATTAAATTTTAATTTATAATCTAACAATTTTTTAATTTTTGAATTAATTTAAAAAAACACTATTAATCGATTGACGAAGTCTGCTTATATTTGAACATCAAGACGTCATTACTAAATTTTAAAAATCTTCAAACTTATCGTAAGATAAAATAAATATTCAACTCTATCACAATAATTCAAATCTTCATCCTCTTCGCAAAACAACTTATAATTTTACCAATTCTTTATAAAACTTTCAACCACTATATACTTACATCACCACGAAAAAAAAATTTTTTTTAAAAGTTATTTAAAGCATTGTCAAACGAAGATCAGCCACTGACAACTAATGTAAAATCGTGGTTGCCTACGCGACTTTTACTACTAAAAACTTTTTCTTAACTTTGAACTACCAAGAAAATTTGAACTTGATCGAACGTGTCGCGAGTATTCGTTTTCCTATATATGTACTATATATTTGAAAGAAAATCTCTTTCTTGTACAAGATGAGACATAGAGCTTTCGTTCTTCTTGCATGCTTTGCTCGATTTGAAAGTTTGCTTGATGTTTGCGCTTAGACTTTTGAGTCATAGGGTAGAAAAAGGAGTTCGTACATTTCGTTGGCTGTGCAGCTGCTTCTATTTTCAATCACTTTTATGAGATTTCTTTTGAGCTCTGGTTTTGAATCTTTTTGTTCTTGTAGGCACATATATTATCAAACTGGAAAAAGTAGAAAATAAGATATTTAAATTTTTTCTGAAAAAAAAAAAAATATTTTCTTATATTGTTAAGATGTAACCCACGATTGCGATAGTATTAAAATTTTTATTTATCGCTTTATAACCATAATTTATTACTTAAAAACGTATTTTTTCTTATATAACTGGTAGTAAAAAATCTTTTTAAATATTTCATTCATTAAATATGTAAGTAGATTGAGACAAATTTTGAATGAGCTTTAATTAATGAATAACAGCATCTGAGTAAATGAGTAATTTCTAATTCACATACATTACAACGATGTTTTTTTATTTTATTTGAATTTTACAATAATATTATTATTAAGTTTAATCGAGACATTAAAATGATTTTTATAGTATTTTAACATTTGACTTGACTACATTTTGACTTTTAAATCAATAAAAGAAAAAACTTGAAACTTAAAATATAATATTTAATTTATTAAGGACATCAAGACTTGGAATGACTTAGTCGGCAAAATTCGGTTTTCAAAATCCACAATTTGCGGGTTCGATTCCTACCGTCTATCGACTAATAGATCATTGCACAAATTCTAATATAACGAAATACGCTCAAATAGAGTGTCAAAATGTTCTTATAAAAAAAAAACTACAGTATAAACTAAATAAAATAATTCTTTTTTATTACAAAAAACACAATTCTGATTTACTACAACAAATAATGTAATATCAAACTACAATAACAACTTGGTCCCAAAGTCCCTTTACAGTATCACACCCTTCCCTCTTCAAATCTTAACAGTCAAGACGCGTAATGTGCAAACAGCAACAGCAACATCATCGACAAGCTACCTCACCCTTTTCCTTTCCCCTACCTTACCTTAATCAAGCAGTCAACGAGCTCATCTACATAATTTTGCCATTAAAATTGAGATCGCTAGCCTAGACGCAACGCACCAATGTTGTCTAGCATAAAAAGCCATTTGTTCAATTAATCTTGCGATAAAGTTATAGTCTCTCGATGGTATAGTGTTATCATAAATAAATAATGCTTGTGTTGACTTTATAATACGTAATGATATTCGAATTGTTGCATATTGAGTATTTTTTTGAAAATTTCTTGGAAAGTGACAGGAAAAAAATTTGAGTCTAGCATACACGTGTGTCAATTTAAATATGAATTCACCTTTTTTATAGTTCTAGTCTTTTATTATGTTATTGGAAATTATTAGTAGCATGTTAATTTTATAACTCATATCAACTCTGGACTACTATAAAAAAAAAATATTATAAAATATGCTCTTGAATATATTGACATATAATTTTATCGTGAAATGTTTATTAAAAAATATCAATACTTTTCAAGTTTTTTTTTCTTATTCTTGATAGATATCTTAAAATACACCTTTTTATAAAACTTGGCATTTTTAATATTTACACAATATTGAAAACATAAATTTTTTCGCTCAGAAAGTAATTTTCCTTCATATAATTTTCAAAAAAAAAATAAAGAAAAAACGTAGTTAATCTCCACCACTCTTTTTTTTAACTATTTCTCGTTCATCTTGCATCCTAAGAATAACGGGAGCGCTAAGTTCATGAGATCGCCTGTTTTGCGCTCGTGTTCCAGTTCATCTGGTCTATTAAATTTTATAGCTCTAGCAGCCCAGCCTCTTTCCCATTTTTCTACCCCCCAACTAACGTCTCGTTCGGCGAAAAATTTTTACGAGAGCTTGGAAGGAAAAAAACACGATTGAGTGGTGGTGGTGCTACTACTGCCAGAGTGGAAAATATTATATTTTTTTCCTGGGTTATCCGTTGTTTTTTTTTTTTAGTTTAACGAATGACGAACTGACTCCGATTCGTTTTTGCGTATTTTGGTAGTGCAGTAGAAGCAGCTGGGTATCAAACTGTTGTATATTCGTCGATGCTGTATGCATTATTTTTTGTTTTTTCTTTCTTATTTTTTCTTTATTATCCGAGAGTAAAGAACAACCTTATCGTGCTTGATCTTTCTGAAAGTTTAATCATAAGAAGTGAATGATAAAAAAGAAATTAATTTTGCGATATATTAAATTGAACTTTTTACTCTGAAAAAATTTGTTGGAAATTGAATTGTTTTAGAATTAATTTTTTCAACATGTTATAAGAAGAAAATGACATGAAAATTGTGTAAATGTTTATCTGACATAAACTTATTACGAAGATTTTTACACGGCGCATATCATTTATTTATTTAGTTTTTTTTCTGAATTTATAAATTTAACAAAAAAATTAGAAGCTATTGTATTAAAAATATTAAAATTAAATTTATTTCATTCATAAAAATAATTTTATTTATTTCTAAAAATTTCTGATTACTATATTTCACACTATTTGACATTCGTTATTTTTTTTTTCTCTAAACGTCATAAATTCAAAGTAGAAATAACGTAGTATAAACTTGCTATACGCAAGTTTGAGTAAAATTCAACGCGTATGTATATATGCCTCTTCTCACTTTGTCTCTTTGTTTCCGTTCTATGTTATTTTTTTTCTCGTCCATGACACGCTTTTTACTCCAAGAACAGTAGTCACGTAGTAGTCGTTTTAGGTTCTTTTTTTTTTTATTTTCATTTCGTACCAGATTGCGAGAAACAGAAGCGGCGCGTGAACAACATGACGGAGGACGTATTCGTAACACTTTAATACAAATTTCGAACTCTTGATTTGTGACTTTTTATATCGTTTTACTTTTCAAAACTTGAAATTCTGAAATGACGTTAGATTGGAAAGATCAATACTCTGTATGGATGATACAGTTATACAAAATATTGCGAAAAATTTTATTTACATAATTTTTTAACATATAATGAAATTGCGTTGATATAAGTATTTAATTTAAATTTAATAATCGTTAAATTTATATATGGAAAAAAAAATTTGTTGAATTATTATCATTTTATAACTTCATCGATCATAGATCAATTACAAAGGTCACAAGTGTTTTTTTCTTAGACGTTAGTTGATACATATTAAGTTTAATCATAATTTTACTCGTGTAACTTGTTATTTCAAACTTCAGCTGAACAAGTAACCTTGAATTTTAATAGTTTACCAAAAATTATAAATTTAATCTAAAAAATAAAGAAACTTTTTTTAAAAAACTTGTCATCTGTCAATAGCCCTTTTTAATTTACTTCAAGTCAACTATAATCAATACGATTAAACAAAAAAACATAACATTAAAAGAAAAGTAAAAGAAAAACAAGAAAAAAACACGAAGTACGATGGCTTGACGTCGAGAGAAACTAGATGAGATGAAGCAGATGTGGTTTAGAATACCACAATTTGATTCGAGACTCTGATTAAAGCCTCGAAACAGCCGATAACTGCGTTGCCCGTCCGCGAACAACGTGCACACGTGTGCTTGACTATCACCTCTGCCAGCTGCTGCTGTGCAGTTTGAGCAGACGTAAGCGTCAATTGGATTATTAAAAGTCGTGATATTTGTCGAAGGACAAATTTTAAGCCATGTGTATTTTTTTTTGTTTTTTTTTTGTTTTTTAATTGGAAATGAAAGTTATTAAACGCTGTATTCATACGTAAAGTTTTTTTAGAGATAGAAGTTGGTAAAAAATTAAGATGATTAGATTCGATTTAGAAATTTTATAAATTGAAGTTTTATCTAATTGCTATAAATATGATAAAGTTTAACGATTGTCATGTTAATTTTATTACTAGTGAAGATTTTATATTAATTAGTATATTAATATACAATCATTAACATAATGATATTAAAAAACAAAAAAGTATTTTCTTAAATAAAAAATTCTGTATTAACAAAATTTTTCATAAATAATTGTCAATAAAGATTTAAATAAATTGTTTTTACAAAAAATCCATTATATTTGAAAGTTTAAAAACCGGAATTTCCATTTTATAGAAATTTTCAAAAAATTTCATCAAAATGTCATTTGCCATCAGATTCAAAAACTTGCAATACAAAATCATCGTCAAATTTGTCGTGAGCTCATACAATATCAAACGACAGCTCTGCAGATAGTCGTACCCGCAAATTGCATTTGACACATTTTGTACTCGTTACATATAATTCTATATAGGCTAGCATAGACGTAGAAGCATGACTTGAAATTCACAATCAATTGTATGTGATTAAATTTGTCCTTTAACCACAAATCAAAATTATAACTATTAGTATAAATTATTTAAAAGCATTTGATTATTTATTTACGTAATATGATTATTATAAAACTAAAATTTCATCATTGGGAGGTAGGTTTACGAGGAAAAATTTAAATAAGCAATTAAATTTAATTGACTCAATATTATACAGTTTTCATGAGAATTATTATTTGTGTAGTATACATTCAATAAATTAATTCCTATTCAAAATTTTATGATTTCTTTGCCAGAAACGCAAATACTATGTTAATAAGAACAATTATCAAATTTTATTCGACAAAGTTTGCATTAAGATTGAATAATTTGTGATTCTACGTAAGTCTTATACATATTTTAAAATGAATAAAGAAATATAAGTAAATTTTTACTTTCATAAAAAAAAAAAGAAAAATAGAAAAAGTAATGAATATGAACAGTTAATATGAACAGTTAATCAAAAGTTTATTACAAAAAATTATTTTTTTTTATAGAACATATCAAATGATGGGTTGATTTAAGATAAATATTTATTTTTATATATTGGTTTTGAATTAAGTATTTTAATATTGTTTTCTTCAAAAATGCAGCAGAGAAAACAAGCATTATCAAGTACTTATTTTATCTACTTTTAAGTTATTTTATCTACTTATTTTATAAAATTTCAACGCAATGAACTTTTAGTAACTTGCGATGTAAATCTTTCTAGAAGAAACTTTGTAATTATTGAATAAACTATTTGCTCGGAGATAAGACATAAAAGATAAATATGATAATCTCCAACTTCGCTAAAAATATATAAAAAGCTTCAATTTTTAGAAGGAATCATTAGTATCAGTTTAATCTTCAGATCTTGACCGAAAAAATCTTATTCACATTGGTTTGTATATTTTAATTTTATTAGTTTTAGTTACCTTAAAAATGGTATCTTTTTGAATTAATGAAAGTAAAAAAAAAAATCTGTTTATTGGAATGCTTTACGCGTTCAATGATAACCTTAATTTTTTTAATGATACTACGTTTTTTAGTATAACAATTTTTCAACTAAAATAAAAAAATTGATTTCTTATAACTTTTATATTTTTTCGTCAATTTTAATTAATTATGTTACGAAAATTTTTTTTAATATTTTCTAGAATCAAAATGCAGTATCAATATTTTTTCTACTTCGTATTAACTGCAGCATTTGCTGTGACATTAGTGGCATCACAAGATGAGGCTCTTATGGATCCAGAGGTAAATACTAAATTATACAGCTATCTTTAAACAACCCATTAAAAAAATTAAATAAATTTATAGAAAGAATAATAATATCCATTTTGAAACAGTTAAAATTTGTTTATGATATTTTATAATTATAAAATAAATATTCAATTTTTAGTGCCAGAGCAATAAGAAATGTCAACCAAACGAATGCTGCGAAGATTTTTATTGTGTACCTAAAATAGGTGAGATTTTTAATAATCACTAATGTTTAAAAATTTACAAATTTTTTCATTAAAATTACTTGAATCAAAAATTTTGTTTGTAATTTTTTTCAAATCATAATCCATACTTTTTAACGTGTGGTAAATACAATAAAAACAAAAATTAATAAATCAATTTCAATATTTAATCCTTTGCATTGCCTAAAATAAATTAATGAATATTTTTAAATCATTTAAAAACAAAAAACTTAAATATTTCCAGCTGACCACTGTTACTGTGATTCGCCTAAACCCTGTTCTCCCAGGCAAATGTGTCAAACTAGACAAACAGTAGAAAACGGACGATATTCTTCAGGAGGTTACTGTGTCTTCATAACTAAATACTAGATTTGAAAAAACAATAAAAACAATAGTCTTAAATATAATACACATAAAACAAAATAAACTATTTAAAATTATTTTTAAAAAGCTTGAGCACCTAATATTACAACATGTAAAACAAACAACATTTGTAAAATTTGTTCTTTAAAACTTTCCAAGATAAATAGATTTTCATGTTGTAATACTGAAAAAGACTCAAATTAATAATGTACTTGTATATTTTAAAACAAAATAAATTTAAATAATAAGTATAATTTAATTATAGTAATTTATTTTTAAAAAATACTCATGAATATCATATCCCAATAAAATTTACTCCTACCACAGAAAAATCAACCTTCTTTTATTAAATTTCAATTAAAGTTCTTATTAACGCGTTCAAATCATATTTTTTTCTTATTTTTATTCAATATGATTTGCACTATTAATAATCAAAGATGAAAAAAAGAGATGATTACTCTATAAACATAAATTTATTAAATAATAAAGAAAAATTTTCACATGAAAAAGTATACGAATAAAAAAAATGTGTGAAAATACAAGTCAAAAAATCAAGCAGATTTAAATTTCAAATGCGAACGACCAACGACAAAAAAAGTGCAAATCTGCGAACGAGCTGTTGTCAAAATTGTTAGACTCGTATATGTACTCCGACACGTGAAATATCGTGTGCGTAGCGCTTTAAAATCAGGTTAGATGGTTAAATTTGCCTTTGTCCGAAAACTCCGTTCAGTTTGCTTTGCCCTACCTCTATCATACCAATTTTTTTTTTTTTTTGTTGCCTTTTCGTTTGCCTCGCTTTTTTACCTCATTGGCAGGACTATTGTCCGGTCTATGATTGCACGAACAAAAATAGATGTATAAGAATTGTAATTGGAATTTCTAAAACGAAGTAAAATACGCGAAACAAAATTTTTTTTTAATACGCGCACAATCAGCATAAATTTTTGTTCGCATAAAAGAGCATTTAAATTTTCTGAATTACTGTGTATATAAAAAAATGTACACATGCATAAATATAAATGTAGGTTTCAATGCAAACTAAATATTTAGATTTTAAAAAACAAGTTTTTTATTAAAAAATATCTTTACTTTTAATTCAAATTTTACAAAAATGCAATGATATTTTAATAACAAAAGCGTTTTATTATTTGCTATAATACATAATTTAGTTTTGCGATGCTTATTGAAGTTGTAAAATTATCTCACACTATTCTATTAAATTTAACAAGTAACCAATACAAATATTAGCATAATAATAGTATTAGCAAATAACTTAATTTCGGTATGTAATTAAATTTCACGTAGATAGCTAATTTATTTATTTAATATTATGATTTAAATTTTAATTAAAAACAATTTCAAATAATCTATCATCATTTACAAAATAGTTTAAGTGCAATTTTATTTTTGTATACTGTCAATTTTATATTACAGTTTCATAGATAAAATTAATTTAGGTGATCAAAAAAAAAAAAGCAGTTTACATATTTTGGAACAGAGATCATTTTATCTTTATGAAACATTTTGACACTTTATGAAGTGTATTTCTGTAGAAGTGCTTGCGTATGACTACTACGTACGTTAGGAATTGAACCCACTACCTGTGAATTTCAAAACCAGTGATCTGTTGACCAAATTATATTCAGCTGCACATATTTTTCATATAGTTTTCTAAATTTAAATGTAAAATAATTTGAGCAATGAGTTTCTCATACTCAATAATTAAAAAAAAAAAAAAAATTATTATTAATTGTAAAATGCAATACTCACAAGCTTTGCATCACCAATCAAGGGGTACAAGAATTCAGAACCACGACAAAAAAAATTGACTAATCAATTGTACCTGATAAAATATATTTTTTGATCAATCCTGTAGTTAAAATTGAGCACCCTTGTTTCTTCATTCATGCTATATATTCTGTCTTTGCAACCTCATTGGTTTTCCACGTACTTTTGCTTCTAGCTTGCGTCTCCTTTTTGTAATCTTCTTTTACCTTTTTACCGAACAAAAGATTGAAAAGGCAAAGAAGAGCAAGTATTGAAAAAGGTAAAGAAAAGAATAAAAATTTTCAATGACTCGATAAGTTATCTTGAATTTTTAAGAGCTGTAAATCAAAATGAACAATGAAGTTCGTTTTCATAGTATTATAAGAAAGAGACAGGCTTTTGACTTATTTCTTATTCATTTTTACACCTTGACAAAATTGTTTTGATTTATAAGTTATTAATGACAACTCTAAATTTATTTATTGCTAGTCAACTAAATATTTGAATATAATCAAACATTTTCGTTTATTTCATTAAAAAAAAAAAAAATCAGATTTATTTCTAACATCTTCATTAGTATTTAAAACAATAAAAATAATCTAAATCCCAATGAAAAATTTAAGACTGTACAAGCAATTATCACGTACAACAACCAAAACTAAAAAAAACAAAATTCTTCCGAGTTTTAAAAATCTAAATGCAGAATAAGAAAACTCAGTATTAAACTTTGCCATTAATTTCAAGGAAGAAAAAGCCAAGTAGGTAAGACTACTCCGGCATGCATTCGGTCACGTTTTACGTTGTTGAGCCGAGTAAATGTGGGGTGGTGACTTGGTCGACACACTTAAGAATCGGTTTTCTTAATTAACTTAAGCGCTTAGTATATAGCCAACCAACAAGCAAAAATTCTTAGCACGCGCACACCTCTCAAACCAACCAGAGCAAGTACATAAAGAGGCCTTCAAGACTCTTAAAGAAAGAAGGAGTGAAAGAGAGAGAGAGAAAGATATATGCGAACAGCGTCATTTCTCGCAGCAGTAATCGACGACGTAGTTGAGTTGCATGAAAGAGAGAGAGGCTTGGGCGATGGTAAAAGTCCCTGGAAAAACTTGACGGCCTTAGTATATAGCGTCAGTCACACGGAAAACTTTTACCTCGACACTTCTTTATTTCTTCAACTCGTTTTCCGTTTCGAAACCTTCTACTTTTCTTCGTGAGATTTAGAGTGACTGGTTTTCTCATTAGTATGAACCTTCTGCTTTTGTTTGTACTTGGTATGAGGAAAATTTTTGTGCAGCCAAGTTATTTTATATTTATGTCTTTATTAAAATGCGAGCTTTGTGAGAAATTGAAGAAGTGCTAATATTTCTTTTAGTTTCGGCATAATTAAAAATTTTTATAATTAAAAATTTCCTCGTATTTACGTATTTTTCTTAAAAGTTAATTGTATTTATATTTAAAGTAAAAGGTCAGCAATAATTTTAAAACTAAAAATATTAATATTTTTAATAAATTGAATATATTCCTTCAAATAACATTTAATTATTGCAATTCTATTCATTTATTATTTGAATAGTTATATTAAACAAAAAAAAATTATACCCACAAAAGGTATAAATATTTATAAATACATCGTTTATTCTAATTCTATTAAGGGTATTAACCTCAAAATAGATCTATAGCTATTTTGTATGTAAACAAGTATTTACGTCAAATTTTAGTGAAATTGGTTAAGCCATTTAGACGGTGCGAAATAAATTATTTTATTTTCGTATATTATTTTTAAATTTTCTAACTCAATTAAATTTAATAAATCTAATGATTTATATAATTTAAATAATTACTTTGTATATTTTTATTTGATTTATGTAGTTATACTTAAACAAAGATAAAATATTTTTTAGTCAAGATAATTTTCAAACTTCATTAATTCTTACTACATATTCTCCTTCTATTTTAAAAGTTTTTAAGCTTTACACAACCCCTTTTTTTTGTTCTTAAATCATTTTTACTTTTTCTGCTTTTAATATCACATTTTACCGCTTTTTTTAAAAGTTCGTAATATTTTTTTCGTAGAAGTTAAATCTAACATAGACTGTCGATTTTAACATACAATTTAAATTAATTAACTTAGTTACACAGACTTAATATTAGTTCTACAAAACAGTATTTATAAACACAATAGATTTATTTATTAATTTATTTTTTCTAATTTAAACCTGATTATGCAAAATTCATTTGATACTCATGAATGTTTAAAACATCGTATTAATGTAAAGCATATTTCAAATTCACATATTATAAACGTATGAATAAACCACTTACATTTGAAATTACTAACATAAGATCATGTACTAAATTAGAATAGTTTAACCAGAGATTACATACCTACTTACAAGTATAACCAAGAACAATTTACGCTCACAATCCTTAATCAAACGCAAATTCCAAACAACATCAAATTCTATAATTTTCAATTTAAAATTCAGCCAAAAAAAAAAATAAAAATAAATATAAAGAAATGAAATAAAAACAATCTGGCCAAAGCAATAATATTAATATCCAGATAAAACTACCAAACACAGAACCCTTAAAATTACAGAAAGTCAGTATCGAAGTTTCTAAAGAGTCGGTTTCTCTTCTCTCATCCTCCCCCTTCCCCCTCCACATTACTGCATCAAAATACAAAACAAATATTAATTTGAATTTAAAGTATCTCCTCAGCGAGCTTTCGAGCACGCTCGAGCAACTTCTCAGCTCTCAACCATCCCTTTTCCCCTTACTCTTCCAATCTTTCTCTTAAGAAACTAGTACGAAGAGAGAAGGAGAGAGAGAGAGAGAGAAAGCTCCTTCTAAAACTTTGTTCAAAGTCTTCGGTCGTCGTCGACGTAGTAGTAGCAGTAGTCGTTGGCTTCATACCTCTCTCTCTTTCTCTTTGAGCTCCACGGATCGTCACGCAAAACCTCCACCTACCTACCTCAGTGTGTCAGCCGATAAGTTCTCTACGTTATCGTAGCTTTACACAAGCTCCAAAGTGTCTTGATGTGCGCGTGCGCCGATCGACCCATTATGTTAAATTAATCGGGTTCACGGGATGGATTTTCTCTCTCTCACTCTCTTTTGGAGATCGGTGAGAAAGTTCAGTTCTACGACGTTTAGGATATTACTGAGTACTAAGTTTCGGATTGTGGTTTTTACTTGGAAATCTATGAGTATAAAGCTTTGTGTTACGTATACTTTTGGATGTTATGGTTTAAATCTTTGTTAAGATCTGTGATTACTGTTATTAATTATTTTTTATTAAATAATTTGGTTTTTGATCCACTTGTGTCGATGTAATTTTTTCAAGATTTTTTTTTTTTTAATTTAGTTTGGATAATTATTTATTTATTTTTTTAATTGAATAATAGAAACTATTTTTGTTAAAAAAAATATTTATTTACACTGGTTATTAGAAATTTAATTTTTAGTAGTTACTACTCGCCATGAATATAAGCTTTAAAAAAAAAAATAGATCAAGCATACTTCGCGAGATTCCGAATAAAATACAGCATCATCAAAACGCAAGTTTTACGAGCGCGATATATTAAACGAGAAAAGTACTTATTATCCCCAAGCCCTTTATTCTCAAACTTTCATTAACTACAAAATATAAACTTATTTAGATTAAATCAACCGAAATTAAAATAATTGACTGACGAATAAGCATAATATAAAATACAAATTATATATATTTTACACTCAAAAGATCATTCAATTCTCAAATATTATTTTAAAACAATAATAATTTAAACACACGGTATTTCTCGCTAAATTTTACAACCAATTTTCACTGCGCATATTTTCACACGCATATATAGATATAAACTAAAACTTCATAACCACGAGAGCCTAAAGGTCGAGTTAAAATTATGAAGATAGCTAAAGGAAAAAGATATAACCGCTTGACGTCACTGTGCGCTCGTCGCTATTTTTTTTTTTTTTTTTAACGAAGCTATTTCGCGTCATTAGCGAACGGCAGCTTTCTTTTACGATGCGATATCGTGCATACAATTTTTTTTCTTTCTCTCTCCTTTATTTCAGTAGATACGATTTTGCTTCACTTGCTTTCGTTTTATGTTCTACCTCTATCTCTCTCTCTCTCTCTCTCTCTCCTTCTTTCCCACTCGACACCAGACGTTTTTCGAGTCGGTCGACTTTTATTAACTCTTGCACACATACACACCCACACACACCGTGGCTTGTTCAATCCCTCAGGCTATAGTAAAATCTTTGTGCGGAAACTTTATTTTTGAATTATGGCTTCCGTGAAATTAATGCAGATTACTATAAGAAAGTGTCACTGGGGACTTTTTTGCATTACAATTTTTTTTTTTTTTTTTTTTTTTTTTTTTTTTTTTTTTTTTTTTTTTTTTTTTTTTTTTTTTTTTTTTTTTTTTTTTTGTTTTTACTTTTTTTTTTTTTTTTTTTTTTTTTTTTTAGTGGATTTTTCGGATGATATAGTTTGGTGTATTGACTTGATAAATAATCTTTGGATTTTACTAGAAAGATACTATTTTTTTCGGGAGAAAATTTTTATCATCTTATTTTTTGTATAAAAACATAAGAAAGTATATAGCCATTTCTTTTTATGCTTGAGATTTTCTGAGTTATCAAAAATTCTTCTATGTAATAAGAGCGTATCATTTGCTTTCACTTTTCTATCAGCATCTTAGCTATTATACATCGAAAACGTGGAATAACTTAGTCTGTAGAGCGTCAGCTTCTGAATTCACTGGTCGTGGGTTCGAGCACTGGTACTCTTCGAGTTACTACCACACTTATTCTCAAATGCCAAAATATGCTCAATTGAGTGTCAAAAAGGCATAAAATAATGTAATGGTACAATTATTACTTTGGAACTCTTTGAATTTGCATTATATTTTTTGAAATCTTTTGTCTTTTCTATGTGTATTTTTTGTTTTTTCGCTTTCTTAAAAAGAAAACTGTAAAAATAAAATTTTTCGATCTGCTTTATTCGTTTTTTTTTTTTTTTTTTTACTTTTTAAAGGTTTTTTAACTCAAAAAAACGTATTTTTAGAAAAGTCTAGGTATGTATATGCTCATGACAATTTTTCGGCACACGATAACTTAAAAGCAATGGAGGTATAGACTTGAAATTTTGCACACTTATTTATTATAAATTATCAAAGAACTGATATACTCATCACTAAAAATTTTGTTTTAAGGAAATTTATATTATTTTCAAGAATATTTAGGCCATTCTATACGAATTTCAGGTTGAAATTATTAAATTTTGTAATTATTAGTCATTGTGACCCTTATTTAAAAAAGTTTAAAGCTCTTAAAAAAAATTTAAATTATTTATATTTTAATTTTACTAATCATGTAATGTAAATATCTTTAAAAAGGTATTGTGTTAAAGCACTTAGCAGCGATTTTTTTTTCAATTTTATTCTTTCTCATTTTAAATATTTATCTTACCATCTCCTATACAAGTATCGATAGGAACTACTACTGTCAAACAAAGTCATAACCAAACTCAGATGTAGCTTTAACATGCAAAAGCTAGTTTATCGTTAAAGTTTATACGAGTCTATACAGCAGCACGAAAAATAATGCAATGCAGTAAAGTTTCGGTCACACATTGTAACATTTGATTATGGCATCAGCTAATTTATTTCCAATATATAGTAAATTTATACTTTGAAAGGCATAATGGACAAACTATAAAATTTTATGATGTGGTTTTAAACATAATACACATATTATAATGATGAAGAGTAATCAAGTTTATATTTTTTTTTTGATTTAGTTAATAAATTTTAAACTTATTGCCAATAATTAAATTTCTAAAAAAATAATATCCTTTGATACTCATTAATTATTACTGACATTATTAAAAAAAAATATTAAATATTTTAAGAAGATCAATAAAATTAATATCTACGAAATATTCCAACACATTTAATATTTATTAAAATTGTACGTAACAACAGATTCACGAAAGTTAACATTTAATAATTCACAATTGGTATTTAATAATTCAGAAATGCTAAATTGTTTCAACCCTTGCTTTACAACAGAACAGAATTCAAACTGTATGTTATGCTGCTCTTGACATAAATATTTCGAAACTTATCGTATGAATAATAGAAATTCAACTCAGCTTTCCATATTGAAACAACGATTTCTCTCTATCCCGTTTTTGTTAATTACATTCAAATCACCATAAATTGAAATAGTTTCCAAAACCAAAAACAATTACCATTTTTATCTCAAAGAACTCCGTAAACAGACATTAATTATCCTTTACTTCTTCATTTTTCTTTCAATAATTCAAACCAAAACGATCACGTCACGTATATATATAAATTCACTCATCGAACATCAACTTATTCAAGATCCATCCAAATCTCTTTCTTATATCTATCATCTATCTTTTCTTTTTTTTTTCGATTCAAAGATCGAAATTCGAGCTTCGACGATCAAGAGCTGGAAAAAACGAGTTGATAAAGTCAGCTCACCGTGTGCGATTTATCCTTGGAAAAACCAAGCAGCCGCGTGAACGATATTTTTCAGGAATTTTACCGGCCGTAAAGCTTACCCCTTCCTCCCCCCTCCTCCCTTGAATTCCACTTTTCTACCATGGAGAGAGCTTCAAAGCCATCCACCTCACGATTCTGCATACGCTGGATTTACCTTCGGCGTGCGCTTGAATATTTTATGCATACACGAATTTTCGTGACGAGAAAACCTGCGATTCTTGGGGTCTGAGACTTGTGTCTCGTTTTGTTTAAAAATTGTTTGTATATTATTTGCTTGGTAAGATATTGGTTGTCGAGTTACTGGTTTTTTTGTTGGATGTTGTAAAATTAAAGGTTTGACTTGGTTGTAAGATGAGGTTTTTATCTTATTTGTAAATATTATATTAAATAATACATTGTGATATTTTTTATATTTTTTAAATTTTCATTTATTTTTATGTTAAACTCGTGATTTTATTATAGAAAAAAAATTAATTTTCTAAACTTATGCGATTTCAAGTTTCATTTTTGAATTATTCGAATATTAACTTAAAAAGTAATTTAGAATAAAATTTGAAAAAACCAAAAAAAAAAAAAAGAAATTCTTTGTGCAGAGAAAAAAGTTTAATGAAAGTATTATTGAATTCAAAAACTTCTGTGTTTTTCAATATATTAACGTCTAAGAGTAAAACTTAAAATTAAGAAATAAGAAATATAATAAAGTGGTAAAAATATAAAAGTAAAATTTAAAATAATTTCCACTAAAATAAAAATAAAAGCATCAAGCAAAAAGTTTGTAACAAGTAAAAAAAAAAATCAAATCTTAGCTTTCATAAAAAGAAAATTCTAAAAGTATACACTTCAAAGAAAATACAATTTTTAGCAAAACTGGTTGATGGAAAGAAATAAATCCTTCAAATTAGCTTAACGGCACGTGTTTCAACGAAAATCTAACTTAGAAGTTACAAGAGGTCAAAACGAAGTTAAGATTGACCGAATACACACACACACACATGTAGCGAAGTAAATTCAATTCTTCCGCATAATAAAAAAATAAGCTAAATCGCAGAGGTCAAGCCTCGACCAGGTCAACATCAATCTTCTCCTCGGTTGACTTAGGCAGTCACCTAAAAAAAAAAAAAAGAGGAAAAATAATAAAAGAGCTAAACATGGTAGAGAGAAGGTCGTGTTAGCAGGTATAACTCAGACGAAAATTTCACGTGGCAGAGTTAGCGCATATCGTGTGTGGCTTTTGGACAAACGAGTTTTTGTCCAGTATGAGACAGAAGGAACAGAACAGATGAAAGAGAGTGACGAAAAGAGGAGAGAGAATGAGAATTTTTAAATTTTCGTTCTGCTTTTTTCAGTGTACCTTGTACTATACTCGCGCTGAGATTAAATTTCCGCGCTGAATTTCATTCAATTAGAGAACGTGGCGAGCGAGAAAGAGAAGAACCGCGCGTACGCAAATCGTGGCGAGCTCTTTTTCCGGCCCTTGGCTTTGTAGACCCATTCTTTTTATTTTCTTTTTTTTTATGAATTTTTTTTTTTAGGGAAAAGGCACGATTCTTGGGACGAAAAAATTTTGTGTGATTCGGTTTTGCGAATGAGCTACGTTAGCAGCTTGCATATTTTTTGAGAGATTTATACAGTCGTACTTTTGTCAAGCTGTTTGATGAGGAAAATAAAAAAATATGAGGGAATAACTTAATTGTCTAATTTTTCTTTTAATTAATAAGATTTTTAGATATACTCCATTTGAATTTCACAGTTACTGCAAAAATATATGTTTATTATTTATTCAAAAATAAAGTAAATATATTATTTTAATTTTATGAAAATGTTTTATATTAAAATAATACATTAATAGTAATTAACAGATAATTTGCAAAAAAATTATACTTCGTCTTACTAATTAAGTAACTTCTCTTTGTGAACGAATGTTCATAAGTCTTGGAATATAGTAATGTATGTATCATTACATAATTTCAATATTTTTGAATAATTTCATTTGTCATGACCTCTAATAAACTAAAAACATTGTCAAAACTTTATTATCTTTGTAATTCATTATTCTAATGTGAGAAATTATAATCAGTTATTAATCATTATAATTAATGCACAAATTTTAAAAAAGAAATTCTGACAAAAGAATTTTTATTAATAATTAGTAATTATAACGATTAATATATTCAGCACACATCATGATCAAAACAAAGACGTCGTCATTAGTTCTTTAACATTGTTATGCGTATCTATCTTATCTTTCTCGTAAAAGAACATAAAATTTCTTTGTCACAAAGGTCAATGATAAAGAAAAAAAAAAAGAAAGAAAAAAAATGGTACATCAGTATACTGTTGACATGCGATTTTTTTCTAGGGCTTGCTATAAAAATAAAAAGAAACACAAGATCCAACGAGGCAGTATAAGTAGAAATCCATCTATCTTGTATCGTAAAAAAAAGAAGCTTTCTATCTCGCTCATCGTAAGTAACAGTAGGTACACACAGGCCAACAACATTACTATCGACGTTGCAGTGACACTATAAAAAGATTGTTAAGAGTCAAGCGCTTAGCTTCTTAAACACTCGTTACTCTCTGGAGTTTCGCTTTAAGAGAGAAAACGTGTCCTTTGAGATTTGTGATAATGTCAGAGAGACTGGACGGTATAGTATTGTAAGAAGGGTAGAATAGTAGTATCATATCCCTTCTTCTCTGTCTGTGGCGATAATTCATGTGATGACGACGACATTGGATAGATTTTCTTTTGCCTGCCTGGAGGCGGACAAACGTGACTGGGAGACACCGACTTATGGAGAAGGAATAAAAAAAGGAAGAAAAAAAATAATGAGGGAGGAAATATCGGGATACTTCCGTAGATTTCTTTTATTTGGAAGATGAAAATTGACATAATAAATGTAGCTAGAAATATAAGATCTTTTTAAGAGTAATTAAAAAAATATTTTGGTGATAGTTTATTCCTTAAAAAAAATCTTCAATTTATAACTTATTAATTAAAAGCCTATGAAAAATGATAGCTATGAGAAATATTATTGATTAAATTTGTAAAATAAAATGTATTACAAAATTTAATTTTAAAAAATTACATCAATATATTTTATTTAACAATTTATAATACGAATTGATATAAATTGTAGTTGAATAAACTTTTTGTTTATTGTTTGGCTTGCATCGAAATTTATTAAATTGTTAAAATTGTTTTTCGTCAGTACTAAAATTTTTCGTGAAACACATAAATCGAAAAGTAAAATAAATGTTATATTAATTAAAATACAGCCGCATGAAATATTTGTATGTACAATTTTTTTTTTTTTTTTATAAAACAAACAGTAAAATTCTATTTATAAAAAAAAAAAAGAATAACTCACTGAACTACATGATATCAATATCAATGACAAATGAAAGTCAGCTCAATTACCTGTAACAGAAAATAAAACAACAACATTCAATATTGTATTTGATTCCAAATAATTTATATTGCATAATAAATAAATAAATAAAAACAAAAAAACATATTTTAATCTTCGATCCAAATAACTTTTCCTAACCAAAAACAATTAATTTTATTATCCATCCACTTTTCAGTATATAAAAAAGAAAGAATAAAAATAAAGAAATAACCTTAAACATAATAATTAAACTCAATTACAGTTGATAATTATCATAAATACACCCCTTTCTCATCCCAAGAGCTTATATATCTATATTTGGACAGTCACGAACGTTTACGTCCGGTTTGATAAGAATATTGTGGGCAAATGGGAATCTCTGCTCGACAATTATCGCGCAACATTAGCGGACAGCCAGTCCAACCCCTTTCTCTCTCTTTCTCTCTTTATTCTCTCTCACGAGACACGATATGATAACGTCAGAGCTTGCACGCACGAGTAAAGTCACACTATATATAGTATAATACAGAAGTGAGAAAGGTTAAAGTGTTGGTGAGAAGCTCTCAGGTTGGACACTTGCTTTACTACCCCCCAAAGGTGAACACACATACACACACACGCGCACACACATTTAACCGCCTGTCGCTGACGCCTGATTGATCGAGAATGTGTCAACTTTACATTATACCCCGCCCCACGGCAACAACAGTAGTAGCAAGCTTATACACACACACACACGCGTATAATACACGTGTTCACACCTACCACAATATTCCCATACCCCTTTTCTTCCTCCTCTTCCTCCTCTTCTCTCTCTTACTCTTCACTTCCACCTATTACTATCCGGTCTCTTGCGTTTCACGAGCCTTCTCATCCGTGGTTGCTTGTGGTGAGTAAGGTATATGTATGTGTACATGTTTGTATGTATGTATGTATGTATGTATGTATGTATGTGCCCTCGTGGGATTAGCCGATAAGCCGCACTCTCGATAAGAGGCCTTCTGCAATCGAGCTTTCGTTGGGGTTGTAAAGAGAGAGAGAAGGAGAGAAATGTGAGGATGCCGGTATGGTATAAGAGTCTTAGCTATACTTTTACTGATGTCTGGACTTACTAAAATTTTTATGGTTTCCTTTTTGAGAGGAAATATTTTATTAATTGAACGTTTGATTTGGAAATTTTATTTTATAGAAAATTTAAATGGTTTGAATTTGTTTGATAAGAAGCTTTATTTTGAGACAACTAGATTGGTTAATTTAATTAAATTTTGTGGATTGTTGATATGTTTAATTGTAATAAATAATAAATATGTTAATTATATAAAAGCAATAAATTTTGTAATTAGTATAAATATATATTTTGTAAAATTTAATTATTATCATTATTATTAATATAATGCGTTGAAAGTAAATGAAGATAATACAATTGTTCATTTAAATATTATTAAATTATCATAATGATAATTATACGTGCAAAATATAAGCTTGATTAGGATAATTTTTCTCTTTATCAATTTTATATCACCCCCCCAACACACCGCATTTCATATTAATTCAAATATATATACGTGTGTCCCATAATAATCGCGTGCAAATGACAATTTCATACTAATAACACATTTGTTGGTATTTCCAACTCGACTCATTTACTTTATTAGTTTATATTTACATAATAAAATATAATACCTGGATAAATATTGTTGTATAATTTTAGCATTTCAAAATAAATTCAGAAATAGAATAAATAATTAATGTATTATTCGTTTTGAATATTTGTGTAAATTAGCTAATTTAATAACAAACTCATTATGACTTAACAAAATATTATCTATATTAGTAATTGTCATAATTCCTAATAAACCCGCATGATTATTATCTATTTTTATAAACCATTGAATATTACAATTGTAAATTAACTAATACCAATATAATTATTATTTTCATTACGAAAATGATTATTATTCAATTTTCACTATCAATGAATCCTGTTTTAAAACGTATATTATTCTAAGCACTGTAATACCCGCTTAAATAATGCAAGCTCAATTTTGCTATATTTCCAACCACTGTAGCTATTATTTATGTTTATACCCTGTCTTATTAGACACACATGCATATTGTATAAATGCTCTCCATTAACAGTATTTTGCTTCGAAAACATGGGGGAGGGGGGGATAAATGCTCAAAGTACATATACGCATTAGCGTAATTTGGGACCCATCTCCATTATCCATTTCCCTTATAAATTTTGCAACATTATAAACTTTCCAATTGCATTAAACATACGTTATAAGATAACAACAAAAAGTTTATTGTATCATTTCCATAACACATCATTATTTACCCTGTACAAACATATCAACATCTGCAGAAGCCAATTTCTCTTAAGCATTACATTGCGAGTAAGCTTGCGCGAAAAGTGGGCTATCCAGCCGCAAGCACAGAGAGAGAGAGAAAGGCCTTCCCCACTCATCCTCAGACAAGCGGAAGATGAGGCTGGCAAGCACTAGCAGACGTAATAGCTTTGCATCAAGGCTAGAAGCACACGCATAGGTTTAAGCTTGAAGCTCATTTGAATGCCTGCTCAAGCTCTGCTGCTGCAAGCTCGGCAGCTGGAATTGCACTCAGTCTGTGGTCTGTGGCTATAACGCGTCCGCAAGGCCTATACGCGTAGTGAGAGAGGAAGAGTAGCCCATCTCTCCCACTGACCACGAGAGCTGTAATCGCGACCCGGATCCACGTCACATAAGCTCACAACACACACACACTCTCTCTCTCTCTCTCAACCCCCTTTGCTGTGCTGTTTTTTACGCTTGAGAGCGTGTGTTCTCAGCCGGAGGGTCGTATATTTCAACGATGTGACCTTTTTTTCGAGCTGGATTCCCACCCGGATAATGGATGGTTTGAAAACCAAAAGACCGGTGAGTTTCGTGAGGATAGACAATATTTATGCCAGATTTGTGCTTGAGCTTTGCTTATATATGTAGTTAAGCTTTGTATATACTTGTGTGCAAGTGCTTGCGTCGATGTTAAAAGAAGCATTTTGCATGAAATTTTGAAGTTTTGTAAAGCTTGTTGTAAAGAGTGGTTTTTGCTTACGTAATGACATTACGAAATTGTGTAAGTTAGGTTTTTAAAGTTTAAGAGTAACTTTTTTTGCGATAAGCAAAAGTGTGTTTTTTTAATGAATATTTTATTGGGATGTGGTTTTTTTTATTGATAAAAAAATTAATATTAAGCTTTGTATGATAAATCAATGTAATTTATTTTTAGATGTTTGATTGGCTTTTTATTAAAATTTTTAAAAGAGAGATTTTTAATAAAAAATGCAATAATTTTCATATAAATTTATTTCAATTTATCATCAATAAAATTTTGTTGCTTGCATTATTAATTTTTAGTTGATGAAAATAAAATCCTCTTAGCATTTCATCGCAACATAATTATTATGCAATTTAAAAAAAATCTAATTATTTATTTTCGTCAAAATTTTACGATATAAAGTAAATACAATTAATAATAACATAAAGTTTTCTATAAAACAATAATAATTTTATATTCGTTTTATAATATATATTAAAAAAACTAAAAAAAAATAAACTGTCAATAAACTTAATATTTTATATTGACAACCAATCATCATTAAAAATACGCTAAGTAATAAATCTCATTAAACTAGAAATCTTGAATGCAAATCCATCAAATCAGTAAGATCGACCTATTCAATTCATCACATGCAAAAAAAAATCATAAATTTCAGCTCCAATATTAATTCAATATCTCAACTGAAAAAAAGGCAAGCAATTACTCTTACCCTACCTACATTCCTTTATCCCTCCCCTCCCCTGTCTTCCTCTACTCACCCATCAATACATCCAACCACAAACCCACAACACACCGGCTTACCTCAAACCCTCCGATCACCTCAGTATAAACCAACACCAAAACCAAGCGCGTCACTAACAAAAGCTCGTGACATAGAGAACGAAAGCGTATATATATAATATGTGATAGCGTCAATCTCAAGAGCTCGACTTTTTACGGTAACTTCCATCTCTTCCTATGCATACCTACATCCCGACTCTGTCTCTGTAGCCCAGCCCGATCGATTAATTGAGGCTGGAGATAAAGGCTCGCGTGGGATTATATCAATGACCACTAGTCTCCTTTACGGCACAATCGATCGGAAGGAGAGAACAGAGCCTGATGGTATAAAGAGGAGGGGGTGGGTGGGAGATAATGCTCTGCTCTTGGCGTGTGTGTGAGAGAGAGAGAGAGAGAGAGAGAGGAGGTGATAGAGGTAAGAGCGTTACGGTAACTAGATCCAGTGAGATCTCACTGGAGTATAGTAGGAGTTTGAAGGAGCTTTAAGGGAACGATGTGGTGGTCTTGGAACTCGGTCCTTCCTACTACTACTACCACTATGCTTGACTGAACGAGGGTCGAAAATAACGAGGGCGATGTGATGGTGTGTGTGCAGCAAAGAGTGAGAGAGGGAGAGAAGAGCTTAAGATGGTTATGGTAATTAGAATAGCAGCGTAGCGATCTACACTAGTATGAAACGCTAGGGTGAAAATTGTTATTATGGAACGCTAAAGGAGAGACTGAGCTGTGTGGACCCCAAAAGCGACGCAGCGTGAAACGTGGTTAGGATGCTGTGTTATTAGGCAGACATGAGTTTAGAAGAGAGAAAGAGAGATAGAATTATAGAAGCTAGTTGGTTAGCTGCCCAAAGATTCAACACTTAGAGAGTTTCATGAATCTAATGATCTCTATCTCTCTCTCGTCTGTTTTTATTTTGCAAGCTTGATATATCTTTTTTTGAATTTTAAGGGATTGATTATTAGGGGTATTATGATTGTATTTATGTTGATATTGTTTTTTAATAAATAATTTTTGTTGTTATGAAATTTAGGAAATATAATGTAAAATGACCTAAAAAGATAAAATTAAATAATTTTGTTATTAAAATTTAAATAATTGTTTGTGTTGAAAGATTTTATTTCAGAATGATGATTAATATTTTGAACGAAAATTATACGTTAAAGCTTGTGCAATAATAATGAAAGCAATTGAAATGCAAATATACAGATTTTCGTAAAATGTGTAATTGAAAATTTTAATAAATGAAGTGAAAAATTTAAAAAATATGCTTGCATAATATCAAGAAAAACAGAGAAATTTTCAATATGAAAATCTGAAAATACAATTTCACGAGAAAAACAAAATAATTTTTTTTTCTTTTAACGTATGAAGATTAATAATTTTAACGTGATATTCAAAAATTAGTTCGAAGTAACCAGAGTATGTAATTTTTAAGGCTTTATTGTGTACATATAATAGAAAATATTTTAAAATTTGCTTTTGAGAAAAAATTTCATATCTTGTTAATTATAAAAAAAATTAAAATATAAAAACATGAAAATTTATTATATATATATATATATATATATATATATAATTTTTATTTATTAAATTTGCAAATAATAATTTCTAAAGTTTAAACTAAAAAAATAATCAATTGCCTCTCGTCGAGATATCTAAATTGCTCTTCTAAAGTTTCTCGCATTACGAAAGTACAAGCGTATATATATATATATATATACAAAACGGAAACTTCGAAAATGGCATTGCAGTTTATTTCTCTTTGTTTGTAAGATACTTCAAAATATATTCAATCGTAAAGATCAAAGTTATTGTTAATATATTT
Source organism: Leptomastidea abnormis (assembly GCA_030522805.1). Taxonomy (NCBI): domain Eukaryota; kingdom Metazoa; phylum Arthropoda; class Insecta; order Hymenoptera; family Encyrtidae; genus Leptomastidea; species Leptomastidea abnormis. The sequence continues at coordinate 89,252 of JAPYZE010000005.1, forward strand.
ACATTTTAAATCCTTCCGGCTCTTTCTACATTAAAATTAACTCAAGCTAAAAGATAATTTTGGAAACTTACTTTGATATCAATATAGTAATAATAACATTTCACACGTTTATTTACATAAAATAATTTACATTTCAACTGTAAACAATTTATTTTATTATATCATAAATTTTAGAAAAGGCTACTAAATAACAGTATGTACACAAACAAAATTTTATATTCAAAATATTCAAATATAAATTTACATTAAACAACACATCGTCACATATTATATTTACTTTCAATTAACTTTCAAAGCTCATCTTTAAATATTAGCATCATCATCATAATAATAACATACATAACCGAGTAACGAATATCAAAACCACACAGCACCTAAATCAGTAAACATTATTTCCATTCATTTTCACTTTCTATCTTCCCCCCATTAGTTTACCTAACACTTAGTCCGTTTGCTTTTAAAACCACCACGTAAACAGCATTTTTTTTTTAGTACTAATAAAAAAGTAAAAACGTGTGAAACCTATATAACCATATACACGACGAAGAAATTGGTAGGTGCGGTACAATATAACGAAGTACCGTAATTTACACCTTTACTTTAAAAGTAGAGTAGTCATGCTTTGACGTTTACGGAAAAAAAAGGTAATCGTAAATTGTAAGGCTGACCGAGTGAAAAAAAAGTGTAATGCATTTTTTTTTTTCATCAAATGAATAAAGTTTTTTATAGTCAGCTTATGGCTGATCGTTAATTTGCAATTGTTATGGTGCATTTGACACTACTCGTTCTATTTTAAGAAAAAAAATCGTCCATCGACATACTCGTTTATTTGCCAGAATAGAGAATTTTTCCGAGTTCCAGATGTTCTATCACAAACATGTTCACTGATGGCAAGATTGTTAGAAAAGCGAAGGGGAGATGATTCGATCGATCGGTAGAAGTACTCATATATCGAATGATTAAACGTTAAAAAATTTTTGAAAATTTATTGATGACACTTTATTTTACATTTGATCAGAAGATATTAGATTTTTTAGATAATTTTTTTTTAAAATAACTAATATCCATCTTTCTTTTCTTATTTCTTTTTATTAACATTGCTAACTTACTCGACTAAATTTCAAACAGATCATCAAAACTACATTCACATAGTAAGCAAGCAAAACGTCTCGTAATGCATAAAATCACGTAAATTACTATTCTTTAATAAACTTTTCTATGTTAGCATAGGTAGATAGTATAAAAAGTAGCTTGCGTAAATCACAATTAGCTTAATACAGCTTGCGTGTCGTCGTGTAAACCTTTCCCAAGATGCCAATAATTTTTATTTTTTCTACTCCCAACCCTCTTATACGATTTAAGATCTTCGATCGGGTACCGCTGAATTGTACGGAAGAATACGTGCGGAGCGATTACGTGGTACTGGGAGAAACTAAGTAAGTTACTCTTACAAGCTTGGAATCGATCTAATAAATGATTGTATTTTATTGTTTGTTGGAGAAGTAGTTGGTTAATTTTTAGTTTGTTAATTAAGAATAACAGAGTGAAATACTTTGTTGTATTTTATTGAAATTTCATTCGACTCTGTGCTTAATATGAATAAAAAAAATTCTTGTTTTAGATGATACAATAAATATTGATTCTATTGAAAATGACAGTAGTTTGATTCAGGGACAATGTCTGACTAAAATCGATTATACTACTTAAAATCTTGATTATCAACCAATTATTTTATTTTTTTTCTATTTTAAATTAAGTAAATCTTTTTATTAAGTATAATCATGAACTAAGTAATCTTATTCAAAAAGATTGTTACTTCACTACTTACTTCATTAAAAATACTCAAAAAGAATAAAAATTTTCCTTGCACTTTGTTAGAAAAACAATTTTTTATTCCTTTTACAAGAATAACATTTTTTTTTATTTTTCTTTTTAGCTTTTTATTCAATTAATTTTCAAGAAATTTCGAAAGGCAAAATGAAAGTAGATGAAGAAATATCGACTTTCACAAAGGCAAACGTAAGGCGTAATCATCAATTAGTTTTCCCTTCTTATCCTTTTCTTTTCTTTCTTTTTTTTTTATCTTTTCTAAAATAGACAATGAAAAAGAAGAACGTAATTATGACTTAATTTATTCAATCTTGCTATTATTGTCTATAGAAATAATAATCATGAAAAAATCACAGAAAAGAATTTTATTCGAGTATATTTTATTCAGTTATGTAATACGAATTGTAAGAGAACAATTTTTTTGTATATCTATGAAAGGAATAGAAAAATTGAATTTTCAATAATATAAATTATCCTATAAATTTTTATCGAATCAAAATGTTACATCACGATTTACATTTCTTGAAAATGTATTAAATTTAATGTTTATTATAGTAATAAATCACTGAAGTATATTTGATTATAATCTTCGTAAATTTCGCAATCCCACATAATTTTCATAGCTGCAAATCTTTATATAAGCAATATAAATTAATTAAAAGTGTAATTTCCATGAAACTTTGTACATACACATATACATACATACATACATATAAGATTATTAAGTTTATAAACTTTAAATCAGTATGTAAATTTATCATTTCACATAATTTGAATAAACTAATTTTATGTTGAAATTTTGAGTTTGATTAATCAAAATCTTATCACTAATTAGTCTTGAAAACAAATGACAAAATCTTAATCGAAATACAACAACTTGATTAGATTAACTAACGTCATATGCAAAGATAACGAATTTCTTTCGTGTTCATGGCACCACGATTGAAACACAAGCTGCAATATTCCTCCAACATCCACGCAATTTAACAGAGTCTGAAGAGCTGGAGAACGTTAATTATTCTAGCTCTTGCAGTATCCGGATTCTGTGGTTGACGCGCTAAGATGCGTATAGCACTTGCTATTCCGCAGTAGTTGCGAAATTGTAAGGATGAATTTTCTTGCCACAAACTCGCGTATGACACCTATTATTAATCTTATAATATAGGATGAAATTATTTGTACTGATAAACACGCTTTGGTAGCCTGATAGTGATAAAGATTAGAAAATTAACACGACACTTTAATGTTTTATGATCTTGTTTACTCTTGAGGTGATATACGATTTTTTAAATCAATTTTTGTTCGATACATAATTGCCAGATACCGTATTTCAAATATTTCTATTCTTTTTATTTCTACGAGCAAACAATTTGTTATTTCAACAATTCATTATTATCAACGTCAATTATTTCTCTTTTTAGAAACTCAAAAAATAAATTCACAAAACATGTACGAACCAGTGAATTATAACTCGAATAAACGTGAAAGTGACTATATAGCCGTTAGACTGACAATGGTCGCACATTGTTTTGATACTGAAATAACTGAATAGAAATCAAAAAGATACGTATTCATTTAATAAACGAACAACCTCAACAATTTTCTAATTCACAAAATCGCGTGAAATTATTTTGTAAAAATATTTAACAACAATTGTTATTATTTATATAAACGTAAAATAAATATTTGTAAATTACATGTATTTGTAAAAATAGATTTAAAAAACATTTTATTTAAGTTTAATTCAGAAAAATGTAGCAGAAATATCTTTTTACCAAAACCCGAGCACCTGTAAGTCCATTTGCGGAAATGGAAAAGCTTTGCGAATAGAATTTTCGCAAGCTCGTATGCACAAATACGAGCTCGTAAGTGATTCACACCTTCCAAATCAGATTTGCATATAATTAAATGGTACTAGGAAGCTCCAATGTCTCTCTCTCTTACTCTGCCAGATGTTATTACATTATTCGATCGTTCAATTCTATCTTTCTCTCGGCAATAGCCTATTTATATAAATTGAATTTAATGAGATTTTTTTTCTTTTTCTAAGAAATAGACGGTTATGTGTAGTTGATTGGAGAAATCTTTTTTTATTTACAGTTTATAGAAATTATAGCTTTATTGAATATAATTTTTTTAAATTTACATTTGAATTGTTGAAGTTGTTGAATTGAAACAAGTAAAAAACAGAATAGTAAATTTAAAATCGAATGTGATTGTCATCTGTTTAACTAAGAATTATTAAACAAAAATATTATTTAAAAAAAAAAGAAATTTTTTGTTAATTATAGCTTTATAAATCAATTTCTACTTAACACTTGAAATACTTAAGCAGTTTTATAAAAATTTTTGCCAATGGAAAATAGGGTATCACATTTAGTACAGGATGATATTACTTAACGCTTTAAGTGTTTAATCTCCAGCCCACCAAAGAGTCAAAACTAAATTTCAAAAGCACACTCAAGATAATCATTTGATCCTCTTAAAATTAAATTAAATTCATCGAAAAAACAAAAAAAAAAAAAAAAAAAAAAAAATAAAAATTAAAAATAAAATCAATTAATACTAAGTTATCATCAATAAATAACCAAATATATATATTAAAGCTCATTTAACACAATGTCATAAAAAGCAACTAAAATATTTAATAACGATCCTGGCTTACTTCTCACGTAGAAGATTAATTATGTGCATTTAAGTCCTAATTACATAACGTTTACTCAAATTATTACGCTGGATAATTCAACGACGAATGAATCCACGTTTCGGCCTCTATCTCTCTCTCTCTCTCTCTTCTTTCTCTTCCTCTATCCTTCTCTTTCTCTTTCATATCCCCTATCCTCTACATCTCCAGCTAAATATTTAAGCTCAAGCTTAAAGCCATTAATACAGGCAATGGTGCCGAGTCTCACGGTGTTCGCTTCTCATTAAGAAAACAAAACCCAAAAGTTAGGAAAATTCATAAATCGCCTCGACATACCTATACATCTCTTTCTCTCTCTCTCTCTTTTGCGTTTGAATATTTGCGTGAAAAGTCAGCAGCAAGCTCGCATTTATGCGCATACCAAGCGTGACTTTCAAGCGTAGAATAGCTTGAAATTGAGGAATGAGAGTTAAATGCTTGACAAACCGGATGACTTATCCCACATGCTTCTAATTATAATTAGAGTGGCTAATTATTTTATATTATTATTTAACACTTTTAATTATCATGTATGGATCCTATTAAACATTAGTAATCAAAAAATAATTGGCAACAAGTGAAAGGACGATTATGCAAGCTTCTTTCAACGTTACCTTGATTTACAGCTCTTAATGTATACTTGCAAGCAAAGAGCTAACTGAACTACAAAAGTAAAAAGCTTTTACTAAGATGGAGCTGCATCTTCTTCTTCTTCTTCTTCTTTGTCTTGGTCTTTTACCGACCGAAAAAAATTGCGACTTTTCTTTTGCCAACCTTTAAAGCAGTTTTTCTTCGTTTTGCAAGTGAAGTATATTTATTGTGCTTTCTTGCTTCTGCGCAAGGTTTATAATTAGTTTAAGCTGCTGACCTGCAACAGCTGCCTAGTGTACGTACATTTTTCTTATTACGGTATTAATTGCAAGCGAGTGAAAAGATACTGATGTGCCTACCGCTTGAGGGAACCGCTTAATGAGCTTTCTTTGCTTTGAAAATTTTTTGGATGAATTTTTTTTTTTTTAACTGGGTAAAATTATTATAAAGTAAAATTTAAAGGATCCTAAAAAAATTGTTTAATTAATTTTACTGATGTTACTGAGTATTTTAGATTGTTTCAATTTTTTCTTTTTATAAATTTAATAATTTTGATGAATTATATATTTTGTGAATGTCAGTAAAATTTATTAGGTAAATAGCTAAATTAAAGTTTTAACAGTTGTTTTTTTTTAGATTTTTCTGCTCTGCGAAATTCAAAATAAATTATTGTGTTGATAATCTTTATTAATATTTTTCTGAAAAATCTCATAAATGTTAAAGTTTTATAACAAAAAAATGTAATTGTTCGTTAACTATGAATACATTTCAAATTGATACATTATTTAACTAGAAGTTAAATTTTAGTCTCTTAATATCGATGTATAAATTCAAAAGCATTTTAGAGCTTTCAGTTACATTTACAGAAGAGCTTTTTTAATCAATTTGAAAATATTTCAATTCCAAAATGAAAATTTTTTTACTTTTAAAATAAAAACCATATTACGAACAATTTTTAATATTTCATTAATGATCCATCAAGAATAATACTTTTAAAAGCTCGTAAATAAAATTGCAAGCTGTTTCAAGTACAGTAAATTTGACCTTTTCATTTGATAGCTTATATATTCATAATTTTATTATATTCAGCATTATATTACGGAAATACAAATAGTTATGAACAATGTTAAAAGTATTTACCCCTGCTGCTCAATTATCAAGGCTTTGAAATTCTGGTTGTGCATATTAGTCTGTTATTCTAAAAGTAAATAATCGCTTAAGGGGCTTTACATAACACTTGACCTCTTGAATGGAATGTTCGTAAACTCGTTGAGGATTCCCTCAAGTGAACGGAATCTTCGAATATTGCACCAATATTATGGACAGTCGAATCAATTCGCTATAGATAGTTTTAGAATTTACTAAGAATATCAATTTATGAAATTAATGCTGGAAAATCATGAGTAGTATGTAATTTCAAGTAAATTAATTTGTTTATGTTTGAAAATAATTTTAAAAATACAAATTCAAATATACCACTCGGAGTTAAATCAAATATTTTCAAAAATAAATATTTTAAAAGAAAATAAAAAATGGTATCTCCAGTTATTGACAAAGATAAGAATCCAATGTAATAAAAACTAAATACTATTTTTATATATTTTTAGCAATATTCATAATTCCTGTTCAATTTTCACAGATTCGATATCAAAAAGTAAAACTAGCAAAAACAAATTTTAACCGCTTAAAATAAAGATTCGACTTTCAAAACGTTTTTGCCCTGCGGAAATATCAACTCCAGATAGATGTTCACTTTTTTTTCGATTTTTTTTAATAGCCTCATACATCTATGAACAATTTTATAAAAAATAAAAAATGTTATCTCACAAACTATTAACGAAGTGTATATTTTTTTGCTTGAAAAAAAATACGATTGGCATGAAAAAGCCTTATTTATTGTTTTATTCTCTGTAAATTTTATATGAAAAAATAATTCACGATGTTCAAACCACTGAAATTGTAAATAAAGAATGTGGATTTGCTTTAAAAGTTATCTCAGCTATGACCTAATCGATATCACGAAAACCGTCGATAACATACGACACGTCTCAGAAAAGCCTCTGCATTAACTTAAATTTCAAACTTAGCTTTATTGTTCATTTCAATTGAACAATTAATAATTGAATAAATAACATTTATTTTTAAACATTTCTAATAAACTTACCTCATTTATTAAATTAAATAAATATTTTTATTCAACACAATAAATATTTTTATTCAACACAATACCATATCTTTTACAACAAACCATTTCCCTTCCACAATAACCAGGCTATTCTACAAATTTGTTTCCTCAACAATACCATATACTAGCTTTCAATTGTTCGTAGGTCAAATGACATATTTATATCATCCTCATAACTATCTCCTTTATCAGATTTCTTTTTACTCAACTAACCCCTCAAGGAAGTCATTAATTACATAAAGCACGAAATTCGAATCGTGAACTTGCATTAATAGGAAGGACACACACACACACACACACACACACACACACACACACACACACACACACACACACACACACACACACACACACACACACGGAGACGATTGTGATTACGCTTATACAGACTTACTGAGACGACTAGTAGTTTATTAGCTCGTAATAAATAGGACACGGTTTGTTAAGGAAAGGGGCAGAGAGAGAGAGAGAGGAGGTTGTATGAGTATCCCATCTCGACATTGACATATTGTAGCTAACGTCAAAGCCTCTGCTTATTGCTCGTATAAGGGCTTCTAGTATATATGATAGAGAACTGTCAGCCTATCAAATTCGCTCACTAGTCTCTATAGATATAGACATGAATAAGTTATGATTACTAGTTTGAAAATTTGTGAATGTTGTAATTTAAATCATTATTTTTGTTTTAACAAGATTGTGATTTTGTGATAAAATATTTTATAAATAATTTTGTTTTTTCTTTGATATTTTATTAAGTTGTGTTATGTTACATAACGTTAAAGCTTCAAGATGTAAATAATTTATAAAATTACAAGTTACTTTTTTGACTTCTAAGAATCTAAGCACTGACATTTTTATAGATACAAGATTATCAAAGTTAAAAAAAAAAAGGAAATAATAACATTTGTTAAATTCAGATCAATTAAACAACAGACAAATAATCCATATTTAATACAAAAAGTACATTTACACCGATAGCTAAAGAAATACATCCGCTTACATTTCAACTCCATCCAACCGTAAGTTTTAATTAACGCACTTTTCCATTCCATCCAAACAACCACTTTTTCTCTCTCTCTCTCTCTCTCTCTCTCTCTCTTTTTCTTTTTCCCAACCAAAACTTCAAACTTAAATACAAGTTCTGTTCAGCAGCTAATGTTCATCAGACAAAAATTTTAATGAAGCGCGAACAAGCAAGCAAAGAGAGAAGTTCAAATCCTTTCTCTTCCCATCTGTCACGCTACATTTACACAACAACACACAACTTTTGTCATTAGCAGAATTACAGTCTATGGTCTATATACGTATGTATGTATGTTCGTGTACCCCCGTTGCGAGCTTAATTTGTTTCATCTTTCGTGTGGTCCATGAGAGGCTGAGAGCTTAAATTTTAGCTAGAGACTATGTCTGATGTATATACGTTTTCTTCTTCTCCATACTGGTATACCTTATTCTATTCTGTAATTTCCAGATCTCATCCGTAAGTAGGTACAGGCACTATAATGATCTGCTAATTTGTTATAAATTTTGCTATGTAATTTTAAGCTTATAATGTGGTTGGAATGAACGAGAGCTTAGGTAATATGTTACATTTTATTTATGCATGTAACGTTTACTAAAAAATAAATTAGCGGACGTATTAAAATATTAAAATTTTTACTTTAATCATAGTTTAAAAACTTGATTGTATAAAAAAGAATTGATAATATACGCATAGTTAATTTTCCACATCATCTCTAAAACAAATTGTGAACTGACTAACCAACTATAAAAATAAATGGTAAGGCTACTCAAATCATACAGTCTGTCACGTTATGTATTTCAACTTTATAAGATGCAAAAAAGGAAGGACATGTTTTCTTTCGAATTCAAGAAACAATATCTGTCGCTTGAAGGGATCGTAATCTGAACGTCATAAACGTTGGTGGTTATTTTATAGCTCGATTTTATTTCTGGATTGCAAATATTTGAAGATAACCTGAAATATTTTCTCGAAGATGATACATTTTTTAAATGAATAAATATATGTCTTTTTTGTGTATCAATTTATTGAAAAAGTATTAAAGTATAAATTAACAAACATATAAGTAAAAACTTATAATTTATTTAATAAACAAAATTTAACAAAATTATCTCACTAAAAATAAAAAGTTATTATTTATTTAAAATTATTCATAAATAACCTTTTACATTAACAATCAGTTCAATATCTCATAAGCAAATCTCATTATTCGCCAAGTCAATTCCAACCAACTATAATAAAATAATATCACAAATTTTCACCAAAGCCTATTAAGAACATAATTAATTAGCATATCTAATTAACATACATATATATATAATTATCCACTAAATAAGCCTGACTTCTAATTCAAAGAAGCCAGTAGTAGGTATATATAATACACCGCATAAAGTTCTCTCTTAACTACCATTCAACTTCGACTGTACCATTCACTACTGCTACTATTCCTATACATTACCCTCTTCCTTCTCTTCTATATTCAGCATCGATTCTCAGTAATTTCTCATGCCACGTTAAGGTATAGAGGGACTCTCTCTCTCTCTCTCTCTCTCTCTCTCGCTTTATCTTTCAACCACGATACACATATAGCCAAGTAAAGCCTAGCAGTGGCATTTTACGCCGAACAATTCACAATGTTCTCGTATATAGTATACATATACGAGTACCTACTTCAGCTCTAGCTGCTTGTGTCGAATTGTCTAATGGATCGTACACGAGCTGATGGCGTATCGCAAGGCTTAAATTCGCCTTGATGATCGAGCTTTTATATGTATGTATGTATGCATTCCAGTTGAGCGTATTGCAAACGCCTCGATAGCCATTATATATAGCTCTTTACGTTTGGTAGTTTCTCTATCGAGAGCAAATTCGTATATCTATGCATGTTTCGATTTCTTTTATGTCTGACTATATCCGGATCATACTACTTAACAATTGTTGGTATTTTTTTTCTCTTTTTTCAATGATGCTTTTCTTAGAAGTTTGCATATGCTTGTATATGCTTTTTGTTTTAAACATCTGGAGTGGATGTTACTGTTTTCCGTTTATGCTTCTTTTAAGAAAAAGTTTTGAAAATTTTTACATGACTTGGTCTATTGAAAAACAAATATGTGGATGTTTTTAAAAAGGGTTGTTTTCAGCGAGACTATGATTTACGTGTAGTCAACTTTAAATTCCTCTGTCAATGAAACAAAGCTATTAAAGGCAGAAATTAAGGTATGAATGTGGTAATAAGTAACAACTAGTAAGCAAAAGATGAGTTTATATTTTCGTAAAAGGAAACTCGGAATAATACTACTGCAAACATAACTTGTATGTTGGACTGTCCAATTACTGTCCTTGATCTTACAGCGTCTGGAATTTCAAGCCTTACACAACTATTATCCAAACAGATATAATATTCTAGTGAGTATATTACCTCGTGATATTTGTTTCATTATTGTAGAATATTTAGTGTGGTTTAATTTTTAAAAGTAAATAAGTTTATAATATAATAAATTCACTAGTCATTTTATTTAAGTTGTTTATTTTCATGCTGGTATATTATATCTAAAATTTGTTAATGGAAAAGAAAATTTTTTTTTCCTATCTTGAATACGAACCTTCATCAAACATTGTAATACTATACCCGAAATCAATCACATCCGAGAAAATTTGTTTGAAGAGAAAGTCTATTCCCAATATCTAAAATGTGCTACTATCACAAAAGCTTTTAGATCGATGTGCTGAATAATTTATTTTTACAAAGATATTGAAGTGTAAATAAATATAGCTTTAAAAAATTGTAAGAAATATAAATTATTATGTTAAAAAAAATAATGACAGTAATAAAATTACGAAAGGGACACATCGACAATAAACTAATAATTACTTATAATTGAAACAAAATCGATACAAAAACCAAATACGCACACATCTCAATTCAATTTACCAAGTTCAAGTCAGTCGCGATTAGTATCTCAACTACGAAAATGTCAAGTGTACATATATAATCTTCAATCTCTTCGAAGAAAAGAGAGAAAAAAGGTAGCCTAAGGCAAAAAAAAAGACACAAGCAAGGAATTAATCACGACTCTGCTGTGCGTGTGGCTTTTATATCTGTACGCGCACTGTAATTACTTTCAGCGAGTTGGCCGGTAAAATTAAACTGCCGCGAGCAGAGAGAGGTATGTATCCGATTGGTGTGCCGACGAATTAAACTCTATCCAACTCTTGACGCTTGAACTAGTAATCTGTTTCTTCGAACCTCGACGTCAGCTAATTCACGAGATTTATGTGAAGTTATTTGAAAAGGGGGGGGGGGAGGGGGGATATGCTGCTGATTAGAGACTAATCAAGATGCTCGATCTTAAATGAACTTTTTTTTACTTGGTAATATAAATAATAAACAATTTTTAATTTGTTTTTTTTACAATGTTTTGTAAATTTTTAACATTTTTTTTTTAATCTAATATACCTTGTTATGTTTTAATTAAATTGATCTTCACATTTAAAGATTAGTTTAAAATTTCCAATATTGCATAAATATTATAATATTTTAAAAATTAAAAATATGTACTTCCATTTGATTAAGAATATAAACTAATTTTGCCAAGACAAATGTACGGAGGATGAGAAATGAAATAAGCTCTTAGGTACATAGAATTCAACTAATGTAACTTTAATAATGCTTAATTGCATTAAAACTACAGTAGTAGTACTAGAAGTTCTTAAAGATTTCAGCAATCTTGCAAAGTTGAACATTAAGATCGTAATTTGAATTTTAACATTAAATAATATTTCTATTCTTATGTTATGTAATTTACAATATTTCAGTAAATTTACATAATTATTGATTTTTTTTTTGTTGTTGTTGTAGTCAATATTACAAGTACGGTTATAATATAGAGATGGTAATTTTAAAAAAAAAGCATAGTGGTTAATTCAATCAAGGTAAACTTATACATATTACATAAAATTTAAACTTTACCGTAATTGAGTAATTAGTTTACTTAGTAATTTTTTCGTTATTTTTGTTTTCTTTACGAAATATATGCCAGAACAGATTAAACAAGTACATTATATTTTATAACGAGCCACGAGATTATTATGACCAACAGTAATATACCCCTTACCAACCTTCATGACGTTGGCAATTCATCATCGTTAAAATTTTCGCGATTTAATTTACATCTTTAGATTAAATCAAACGCACACACACACACATATACGTTAATATATATGTAGCTTTTCTATATGCTTGAGCCTTTCAGAATCGCAAATACGATTAGCGTAAAACTTTTGAAAACAAAAGTTTGACGCAGAGTAGGGAATTTCAATCATTTCGTCGTCTCAGCCTTTCAACAAAATTAACAATCCTAATTTATTAGCTAGAAATCCATATGACGATTTCTACAACAAAATTTTGTTTACATATAACTTGTAATAACTCTTATATTATATGCTTACGATTGCAAAATTTAGTATTTCTTCCTTTGAAATAAAATTTATTTTTATATAAAGTAATAATAAGGAAACATCTGGTATCACCAAACCTTACGTTAATTCAATCGTTATAATCCACTCGACAACTTTACGATACCATATGTAGCTCAGATAATACAATGATCCAAGCTAGACTATACTTACAACTATAGTTGGATATATGTATAGGGACCCGAATGTAATGTAACTGTGCTAATTGTGATCGAGCAATTAATGCGTCATGACTAGTATCTATCTATCGTGAAACGTAACGTTACGACGGATATTAATGCGTCATGCTCGATTGAGCCTTACTCTTCCTACTACTGCCTACCTACCATTTCCCTTTTACTAATGTCCCGTAAACCACTCTCTAATGCCTTATACCTGTAACTACATGACATATCTAAGGCTTGGAAATTGCTCGAAGTTTCTTTGAAAGGAAGTCGTAATTTAGGCTACGTTTTATTGCCTATCGGTTTATACGTTTATCAATTGATTTAGTATTTGATGATTGTATGATTTGATTAATCGATTATAATGAAATTGAAAAAAAAAATTTTTTAGTTATATTTGAATTATTTTGATTATTGATGTATTTTTTATTTTTTTAGTAGGGATTTTGAACCATCTGGTTTAAAAGTTCTTGTGTCTCCTACCATCCTCGCCTATATCTACTTTATTTTTTAATTTTATGTTACTTGTTTTTACTGCAAAATATAATTACTCTAAGAATATCGCAATTTGAATGAATGTTTTTTCGAGTCCCAAAACTTATTTTTTTATAATCGAGTAGACAAGCTGGTAGTATTTTCTCGAGGATGATAAATTCTCTGCTTCTGGCAAGTTCCACTTCATACTCGTGCAAGCTGATTACAAACTAGAGAGAAGGAGCAGGAGTATAGAGGTGGCAAGAACGTATGCAAAAAAAGTAGAAGGAGCGAATTATACGAGGTGTGAAAAGTCGTAATAAAGTAAGTAATTTGGAAGAAGATAAAGTAGAAGTAAAATTTTTACCTTTTTGAAAAAAAAATTTTTTTATTTATTTTTTAAAAGTTGTTTGACATTATTTTTGTAGTACAAATTTCAAAAAAAAATTTTAAAGTTTATTTTTCCAAAAAATAAAATAAAAAAAATTTGACAGCTCTTGCTTTTTTTCTTTAAGAGCTTAATTTGTATGAAAATTGGAAATGGACAAAAAAAAAGTTGTGCTTGAGTTATACACAGTACTTGCATGAAAATTAGAAGTATAATTTTGTGTGCGTAAAATGTACATAATTAAGACAATAAAAGATGTTGTAAAAATTTATTCATAAAAATAATAATGGCTTTGTGTCAAGTACAATTTTAAAATTTAATCAACTATCCACTCACACAATGATAAAGAAAAAACAAAAAAAAAACAAAAATGAAAAATTTTACAATCAAAAAATAAATAAATACTACATAAATAAAAACAACATCAAATTTTTACCACATTCGCACAACCACATTCCTCTAAAAAAAAACAATATTCCCAACTCAATTCCAAAAATAACTCAGTCATGCATCTCTCTCAATATATTTGGTCAACCAACAAAATATATATATATATATATATATATACATCCAGTATATTCATCGGAGCGTCACACATTTGCACCTGACACCGAGCCTTTACGCATTAGAAATTAACGTGCACAGATGACGCATCGCGTAGTGAAATCCAAAACTCGATCGTCAGCCAAATCACAAATTGTATTAGCCGCTCCTATGGTGGCACAAGCGAGTACAGAGAGATATCTATATATTGATATAAATCCTAGTAGCAATGGACATAGACCATGAGACTTCGACGCTATATATGTGATCGGTGGCCGCGTATCGTCAGAAACATAATATACACATATGCGTATACTAAATTTTAACGGTCATTAAATGAACTATATGCGTACCTATATGATTTATATATATTTGCCAGAATCAGTCTAGCGAAATATAAACAAATTTGATGAGATGCGTCATTTGGACTGTTACGAGCAATGTGGATGTGGTTTTGAGATTCTATCTTGCATTGGTTACTGAGCTTTTGTAAAAAAATATATTGAAAAACGTAATATTTTTTTTACATGTAAATTTAATTTGAAACTTTTGGTATCAATATCAATTTTTTTGAATAGATTTTTTTTATTAATGTATTCATGAAATATTTTATTTACAATTTTAATATGCTTGAATAAAATAGATATTTTTATTTGCTAAAATAAAATTTAAGAATCGTGAAAATTCATCAACTATTTTTCAGTAGTCTTTTTTTTTATTTCAATATTTTCGATGTGATATTCAGAAAATCGCTATTGATCTATCAAAATTACCAGACAGAATATTTTCTCTTCAGTGACAAAAAAATTTTCCAGCTTTAGTTTTAACACTTTCTGAACTTAAGCGGCAACATTTTTCATCGATTTTACTTCAATTTATTTGTGGCTGATTTTTATGCACTAGACAGTATTTAATGTATTGAGGTTTGGTAAGTACAAAAATTGACGATTAAAAAAAAAAAAAAAAAAACCGTGAAACTTTTGCTTCTGCTACTACAACTACTTCTCATCGTAGTCCGGCGACTGTGAAAGAATAATAGTCCAAGCGAAATGGAACTCGTGGATCTAGAAATTTATAGCCTCGGATAAAAAGGATGTGAGAAAAATGGAAATGCCATTTATGCTTCACGATGGCCCGTTTCGATATGGCCTCTCTCTCTTTATTATTTTTTTTCTCTCTTTCGAATGCCGAAAAAATTTTTAATGAGTATTCTCAGTTTCTCAAATCTCATATCTATCCTTTTCCTCTACAAAATATATATACCTACGTATGCAGTGTAAATTCAATGCAACGTCAACAAAAAGAATATTTTATAGCCATACATAACTCAATATCCGTATAGACAGTATTATATCTTTGATATTATTAAATTTAATTTATATATATATATCATGATTTATTGAAAAGTCTACCTATATTACTAAAGATAATAATTCAATCAAATATATATATAAATATATATTTTTTCTTTTTTTATAAGCCAGTCAATCGTTAAATTTAATTTACTTTTCAATTACCACATTCATACTAAACCAACATCAAACATCAATATCTTTAATTTAATTTTTTCCTAATTTTATTTTATTCCTTAAATAATTCATACTGAGACTTAAAACGAGTTTCAACCAAAAAAATAAGTAACGGATAATTAAGAAATATCTTTCTATCCACACAACACACCTTTTCTCAGCTACAAAGCGACCCATTTCCTAAAACACACATCCACACAAAAGCGACGTACGTATATAAGTATAGTATGTCACGAAAGCATCAGTGGAGAGAGAGAGAAAGGAGTTAGACTGACCTCACACACTGTAAAGCTACAATACATTAACGAGCGAGGAGATTGCCCGTAGAACCTCGACGTTGTTGGAAAGTACGAACTTCCGCGAAGAGCAAAGTTCAACTCTCCTTCTCTCTCTCTCTCTATCTATCTCTATCCCCTTCTATCTTTTTCTTACTCTCTTCATACTCGCTTAACTCTCGGACGTCGGAAACAGGAGGCCAGTGTTCTATCAGGTGACAAGTGGACGTCGACGCAGTGAAGAAAAATACTAGAGGTTAATGGGTGAAGATGAGGAAAAAATAACTAAATAAAAGAAAAAGAAGGGAGAATTGGCAAAGAGAGAGAGAGAGAGAGAGTGAGGAAAACGAGTAAAGGAAAGTTAAGATGAGAAACTGGACTTGCTTGGAGGTACTTCAAGTTATTTGCTGGTAAGTGGAGAGCAAAGCTTTCGAGTAGATGCTTTCGAGTATCAATACGAGTATGAGAAGAATTTAATAGCACAAATAAAAAAATTGATTTATATTTGAGATGAAATATTTTTGAGAGTTTTAAAAGATTTTTGGTGAATTTTTTTTTCTTGATTTTTATGTGTAGTTTGGTTAATTTTTAAGTATATTTTTATTTTTACTTTTCTTCAATTTATTTTATATTTTGTGGAATAAATTTTATTATTAAAGGAGGAATTCAAAATTGAATTAGCAAATATAATGCTCGAAAGTTTATATTTGTCAGTTTTAAACTGCTATACGAACTTGGACTTATCGCGAAAAAAAAGTTCAGTTTCTTCCTTTCGCTTTTTAACACTTTTCGTAACTTCTAGCCCCTTTTTATTCTTAAATTTTTCAACGTTTACTTTTTTTTGGCCCAACCTGGCTTTCTTTACGTTTTCTTTATTCGGCATTTTGTCTTTTTCTACTTCACAATTCACCTCTATATATACCTTTACTAGTAAGCGACTTCGTTTTCTTTTTTATGTCAAAGTTGCACCATTTTTAAAAAGTAATCGAGAAGAAACTCCATTTCTTTATTCGTCGGAAAGTTTTTATTTGGGTGAGAAATTTTTCTCTCGGCATCAAACAAAATATGCTCGAGAGTCAAGTAGATTTTTCAGAACTGTAAGATAGCTCGTGCACTCATTTTTTTTTTTTTATTTTTTGTAATATTTTTTTTGAAACTTTGCAAAATATGAATTTTTTATATTGCAAATTTACTTGTATAATTTAGTATATGTTGCACTAGAAGTCATAAAAAGTAACATTTAATAACCGTAAATTCTTCTGCCTATATTCTACGCATATACAAATATTTTACCAACACACATACCCATACACTTTTGCTAAAAAACTAATATAAAATGCAAATTTTCGTAGCTCAAAGTCTTATCTTAGTTGGCCTTACTTACATCACTTCAGAAAGCTTAAAATATTCATTTTTTATTTTATTTTTAATTCATAAACGGTTAAAGTTTTTTGCGTAATTTATAATAATACGCAATTGCAATTTAATCAAATATGACAATAAAAATTAAAAAAAATCAGAATAACATTTACTAAACTCTAAAAACTTAATTTTCAAATTTTTTTCAATCATTAATTATCAATACAAATTAATTCAAATAACAATTAAAAAACAAAATCAATAACATTAAACCGTAACTAAACACCAACAACAATCCATCAAATATACCAAGATCTCTCTCTCTCTCTCAGTGCTCTAATCTCGTGAATAATCAAATCAAGTACGCAAACGAAGCCACTCTCGCTTACCTGCTATACACGCGTCAACAAACAACAAGCAGCCTAACTTCGCATAACAAACGTACCAACAGATCCTTACAAATACCATCAGGAAATCGTTTTATCATAAACACCAACATCAAAACCTCTCAAATTGTCTTCTCGAAACAAACATAATATAAGCACGGGTGTGAATAGGTATACAATTTCGCGAGACAAACACGTTTTAAGTAGTAAAATACCGAGTTTAGTCAGACGTGTCAAGGATGCATTTTCAAAACATAAATGACAATGATGAGCGAGTATAGCGTTGCTTTAAATTACTCTTTCTACATGGTAAAACAAGTCGATATAGAAGTCAAAGTATGTGTATATACATATACAATCTAAAAGTCTGAAGCTACACTTGCGTTCGTAAAGTTGAACGCGTAAAACGTATTTGCCTAAGGCGATTAGAAATTCGTATGTATATGGACCTGAGACGCAACTGAGAAAATAGAAAAAGAAAGAGATGGAAAGACTACTATTCTCTCTCTCTCTCTCTCTCTCTCTCGTCCTTTACTTCACTTCTATTCGCTTCAAGTAATTAGGGCCTGGTAAGGCAAGCACGTACAAGTAAGCCGCTGAGAGGCAGTGCTCGAGTGAATAAGTAATCGAGGACTACTTGCATTGACGGTTGAGCCTCTTCTGCAGCTGGGGTAACCCACGTATGCGTAAGCAGGTTGCATTACGTAAGCTTTATATATTTATTTTTATTTTTTTTTTTTATTTATTTATTTTTATTTTTTAAATTTTTAATTTACGAGGAATACATTTGGATATTGGGTGCAATCGATTGACGGATAAATTTGTAAATGCAAATTTTTTCAATGCCTTGCGAGATAAAATATTGCGTTCAACCGATGGATAGGAAAGGTTGTTCTTCTTGTTCTGCTGTTATTGTATTATTAAATGAAATTTTGGTTTGCAGAATAAATTTTAAAATCGATATTGCAAGTTGGTGCTACAAGTTTACTCTTGAATAACGAATTCTAAAAGCGAGATAAAAAAGAAAAAAATTATTATTTGACTTGAAAAGTTTACATTATTTTATGCAACTGTTTAAGATTTTTCTTTTTCATTTTCTTTTAAATTTAATAGTTCAAGATAAAAAAAAAAGAAAAAAACGAATATATTTCTCCAAAGTAAATGTACACACAGCGATTAATTAACTGTGCCTGGCAATTAAATTAATTTAAAAAGTATTACTACCATTTTCTCTCTCACACACAAAACTGAGCTTCAAGATAAATTCCGCGGAAGTAATTTGTCCTATCGCAAACTATATACAAGTATAGACTTTGTATACTCAACCTACTAAACTCCACCTTTTCCATTTTAAAGTCTTACACATTTTACTTCTTAAACACTTTGTCTCTGCAAATTTAATTCCTTAAATAAAATTTTAAATACCCACATTGAACTTTACTTTCGTCTCAATGATAAATGCGTACTAGCAACTTCCTCGACAAAAGCCTATTTACTTCCTCTTCGGTTTCTCTTCTGCCTTCGATACTACTCTCTCTTGTACTTGTAAGTTAGAAACTTATGTAACAGTTACATTTGACACGCACTACATATATATATATATATATATATATATATATATATATATATATATATATATATACCCCTGTTACCCCAGATGTGTTGCTACATGTACATGCACTTATCCCATTGGCGAACTTGAGAGTACTTGGGTGAAGATTCTGGGAAATAGAAGACCAATATCTTATAGTGGCTGCTATTTATTGAATTGCCGATGGGAAAGAAGAATAGCAAAGCTGAGAAAGTTGAGAAACAGTTAATTAATGCTTACTACAGAATAAAATATTTTGTAAGTACTTTTTGAGCAGAGAATTATTAAAGTTTGTTGATTTGAAGTTTAAAATGTATTATGTTGGATACGTTTTGTAATTTTATTATGGGGAATAATGACGTTAATGCTGTTTTAATGTGTATTGTACATTTAATATTACTTTATGCAAATTTCGCGTACAAAATTTAAATAAATAAATATTAAAAATAAACGACATTAAAAAGAAGATTATGAAGATCATTTCATGTCACATATGATAGTAATTAAATTTACGTATATAACGCAACAGCTGTCAGTATTTACAACTTATAATCACACAAGCGTTAAACCATGAAAAGTGTATATTATTTAAATTTTATTTCCAAGGACATATAAAAAAAAGAAAAAAAAATGTCATGATAAAATAAAGCCATTGTTTTCCAAGCGGTGGTTTTACCCCCACAAAGCTAATCTGCATGACAGTACATCTAAAAGCACTTGGTACTACTACTACTACAACTACAGGAAAAGGATACAGACAAAAGAAAATTTAAATGCCTAACCTAATATGCAAATCAACCGATACAATAACACTAACGCGCAACGTTCCTTGAATTACGTGGCTAGCGTACGTGATGTTTTTGGTTACAAGACTACGTACATATATATATACGATACCATAGCCTCTTTTACTCTATTCTCGCATTTCTCTTATTCACTTGCTCTATTTTATTGGCTTTGTAAGAGAATTCATGGTTTCTATTCTCTATGGATATTTTCTCTTACTTAAATCAATAAATTCGATTACATTCGAAAATTCAGCTTAAATTTTCGTTGAAAAGCAAAGACAGATTCTTTTGAATCATTTTCTACTTTCTCTATTTGATTAACTTGTTTTTTAAAAGAGACTTTATATGTATATATATTTTACGTAGAATAGAATATTCTGTGTACATCAAAAAGCTTTTGAATTTAGTTATTTAAAACAAGAAATATAAAATAAAACAATTTATATATAGTTGGATAAATTCAATGGCTTTGATGAAATTTTATGGTAAAATCAATTATACTAATTAAAGCCGATTAATGAAAATGATCTATAGAATCGTGTTAATTTTATACATACGTTGACATATCAAATTATTGTTTTCACCAATAATGTAAATGTAATAATTTATTAAAATTTTACTTTTTAATGATACTCGTAAATATTGAAGTAATCAATTTATTTAATGAAATCCATTCAATAACTATTTGTACTATACTCAATAATATTAATTACATTGTAATGTGTTGGAAAATAATTAATAAATAAATAAAACATCAAATTAATAATCAATTTCAAAACAAAAATACTCATATAAAAACATTAAAAACTCAAAACATCGTGTTCTCCAAAGTAGCTTTTTAACTTTAAGATACCATCACGACATCATAATTTAAAGTTGCAACTCTCTTCTTTTGTTTAATGTTTGCTGTTCTTTACTTCTTCTCTTTTCTCGCATGGTAAGTCCCTGTATATATATGCTCTAAAGCCAAAAGTCATTTAGCATAAAACTGCACTAATGGAGCGCACTAATTCCACGACGACTTTCTCGGCCAATTTACCTTGCGAACTACGCTTGGATAATCTTTTACCTCTTTGAAAGTAACCGAGCGCCACTTTGGTAAAATGAAAATATAATTGCAAAATTACTGTAGAAAATGTGTTCTGTCGAATTTTACGTTTTTTTTTTTTTTTGTTTTTCTTTGACGATGTGGTTCTAACGAACACTTGTTGTTGGTCTCGGATATTACTTATTATGATGTTGCAGATATTTTGGGTTATTTTCATAATGTTGGATGATAAAAGGAAATTTTTTATATTTTTTTAATTAAATAGTTTTTAAAATTAAATAATTTATTTATTTTTAGCTAAATTTGTAATTTTATAAGACTTTCTTTTATAATAATGTTTTTTAGAATTTAAATTAAACTTGTAACATTCTATTTTCACGTGAATTTTACTTTGAAGTTCAACATGTAGTCATTGTTGTTATGGCAGTATGAAAAATAATATTATGTTTACTGGATACTTCTTGAAAGATCTTATTTCCAAGCAGACTTTACAATAAAAATATTTTTTAAAAAAAAATTGACCTTTGAAATTTTTAATTGATTCTCGGAACATATTCTTTTAAAATTAAAAAATTTATAAAAAAATAGCACAACTTCAAAATTTATCACTTGTAGATTATTTTTCAATCTTAAAAAAAAATCAAAACTATTTTATTCATTTTATTTGATTTCAAGCAAAAATGTTCCAAAAATATATTCTAATCTTTCCTTCTCAATTGTCTAACAAATCAAAAGCTTTCATCAAGCCATTATGAAAGCTATAACAAGAACAAAAAAAAAAAAAAATTACCTACAAAGTACAAAAATAAATCACACTTCGTTGGCATTCATATAGCATATCAAATAGAGCCAGACTCCCGGAAACCAAAAAAATTCTTTTTTCCTTCATCCAAGTCTTACTTCCAGCTTAGCCAGTATGTGTCAAGCCAACGAAATCCAAAAAGCTGACACTTCACACACATACACATACACACCCGACGTGTCCTTGATTTTACCACCCACGAATTTCGCCTTTTCACCTTCTCTTCCTCTATAGCAATACCTTCATCCAACGATTTTTCGCCCGGCTTACGTTCACTGCCGTCAGCTTCTTACACTAAGGAAAAGAGAAAGCTTTCTGGGATTCGTCAGCATTGCCAACGAGATTCTTTTTACCTTCAAGCTAAAGAATCTAACCCGAGCCAAGCCATGATTGTGTCACAGTCCAAAGCGTTGGCAAGCGATTCGAGCGGAAGTGAAGAAATCGTAGCGTCGTTGTGGAAGTCAAAGAGCTTTGTTAACGTCTATGTGTATAGGTACTTTTATTACTGACGCGCTTTTGACTATAGACTTTAATTACACTTTTTTTTTGCTTTTGTTTTCTTTTTTTTCGTATCTTTTAATTTCTCTTTAATTATTGTGGTGTTTCGCTTGCAACTGTTTTTTGTTAGAGCTTTTTTACGATTGTAATTGATTGAGAAACATGAAAATAAATTTGTATATTTATCGTTATTTTTGTATATATTTAATAAAAATTTTCGTAAATGATAAAACAAATGTTTGATATTTTTTGTAAATAAATGCATGCCACTACTTACAAAAGTATGTTATACACGTAATAAGTGTTGAATAAATATTTACCTGAAACAAAAATTTACAGATTGTTATTCAATTGTATGATAATTAATAAAATTATTTTGTTTAGATAAAATTATGAATTTTTATATAATGATGATAAAATGTTTTATTATACAATTATTACTTATTAATATATTGAGAAAAAAAATTCAAGCTAATATAACTACGTAAAATCATTAAAAAGATATTTTTTTTAGTCAGACGCTAATCGAAGAATAATATTAAAAAAAAAAGCGCAGAAGCGCTCCAGTGAACTGGATTGATCTAAATGAACACGCAAGCGTGTCTTAGCCAAGCCGTTCATGACTAGATTCCACAACGATGTGCAGTTAGTTTCTTTTTTTTTTTTTTTTTACCTCTCCGACTTCGGTAAGTTTCAACAAGCTCGAAAGAAAGGAAATAAAATTGGAATTAGCGTCTGCAAGAATGAAAGAAGTTAGGTAGTACGTGCAATTTGTACCCAACCACTATTACTTCATTCCATTGCAATTATACAAAGTAATTAGAGGATTTAAAAAAAAAGACCAATATTTTAAAAATAACATTCCTAAAAAAGAAAAGGCACGATAGTGATATAATCCTGAAGCCAATATAACGATAAGCTTTAAAGCAATAACGAAACTACAAATATCCATATCCAAACAAATATCCGATTTAAACGACTCCCAAAAGTACAATACAAAAAGTCTCGTGACCTAACCAACATTGAAATTCTTTGTTTCCACACAAAGAGAAAAAAAAGAACAAAAAAAAAAAAAAACTCAACGAAGTACACGAGCTTGCACGCCAGCCCACCTCGTTTTAACCATAGTCCAACGTAGTAGAAAGAGAGAGAGGGAGAGAACACTTTTGAGTTCACTTCGAGGCGGGATACCGAAGTAAAGCAACAAGTGTAGTAATGCTTGCTTTCCATGCCAGGGTATTCGCTACTACGGTACCAAAGCTACCGTGACTTCCTCTTTTGCACGTGTTGTATATATGTATATGTGTGTATATGTATTGCTGTATGAGATGCTGCTCTTTAACCGCCTTCTGGTAGATGTTGGACAGTATTGCTCGTTTACTATAGTAAAAGTTTGAGATGACTTTCTTGGGTTATTAGGAGTTATGCAATATGTGTCTTATTGTGTTTTAATATTCTTTGACTTTTACTTATTTTAAAATATGAGTTGATGTTCTTATGTTACTTGATAATCAATGTTGAAATTTAATTTATTTTAACAATTACTATACCTATATATTTTGTTTATTCATTTATTTTTTTACAATTTTGAATTTGAAACATTTTTTCAAAATGATCAATTCTACCTTTATTTTTCAATCTGAACCAAAATTGGCTTAAACAAAAAAATGGCATGTGTACTCTTGTTTATTTGCCTTCAAAAACAATAAAAAAAAAATAAAAAAAGTCATTCGGAAATCACTAACTTTACGCTTGAATTTCACAACGTAGTAGCAACATAGTTGGCATCCCTTTTTTTCGAAAAAAAAAATGTAACCAAAAATCCAGCACACACCCGACAAAAAACTACCAAATATTTTTTTCCAGACTACGATAAAATCTTGATAAACGCTGTTATGCAAGCTTGCGAGCTTGCAACATGTATATATACATATACCAAGCGCATAGAGTCACGAATTTACAGCTACATCGTCAGCGAAACGTCAGGATCCCAACTTTATAACGCCACAAATCAAGATGACGGAAAAGCGAGCGAGTGAGCTTGCAAGCAGAAAAGCTCGAGTCACCTCTTCGTAAACCTACCCAAGAGTCAAGCTCCCGTCTCTCCCAGATGGATATTCTCTCCCACGAGCATCTCCAAATTTACCGACTTGACTGGAGGCTACAGTCGCTTGAGGAAAAGTAGTGCGTTATAGCTGACGTCTCTTCACTCTCCCTCTCACGAGTATTTCAAACTACGTAAAAAAGATCCGGCAGGCCCTTATGTCGATGCTTTTGGGAGCAAAGTTGCTTCTCTCTCTTTCTTAAACGCGAGCTTTTATCGCCTAGACTGACGTCAGTTTCTCGTCGACACAACTACGTGTCAGTATCAAGCTCTGCAAAATCTCTCGGCTATTGGTATTTTCGATTAAGACCGCTGTGTCGATTTCGTCCACTCTAAGAAATTTTGAAGAGAGCGAGATAGAGTGAAAGATAGAGAGAAAAGAGAAAGTGTTTGTAAAAACAGAGCAAACACCGCATCAGAGCAAACAGGAAGATAAGAGTAAATAATCAATATTGGAGAGTCATGATGACATAAAAGCATTGATAAAAACAGAGATAGAGTAAGAGTATGTGTTTGTGTATGCGGTAGTTCGATCTCACATAAGTTAAGAGATGTACGTGATTTGGTAAAGCGTGAAAATCAAGGTGCTAAATTTAGGAATTAGACGAAAAACAAAAAAAAGAAAAAAAAAGAAATAATGGGGTGAAATGTAGTCTAGCTATGTTTATTTTTGTAATAAAATCGTTGATTATGGTAGGTTACTGATGGTAGTGGTGATGTCGAGTGTATTTATCGAGTAATACTGTTAACACTTGGACTGGACGGTTCTCCAATTTTGGCTTTTGCTATTTCAATGTATATATATGTATATGGACTTTTGCGACCAATCGAAATGAAGATTCGGACGTGACTCAACTGTACTGATCGTGACTAGAATTCATGGATACGATCTGCATGTAGATTTGGTGAGAGTTTGATAAAAAAAATGAAAGAAAAAAAAGGAGAATCCGGAAAGAATGGATAGTCGAAGTGAAAATAAAGAAAAGGGACTTTTTTTCAACTAATTGAATGGTAGGATTTGAGGTTACTTCCTGAATACTTAAGATATTATGGATCTTTTCTTTTTTTCTATGATTGTTTGAAAAATAATAAAAAGAGTAGAGAGAGAGATAGAGATGTTGTTATTGATATAAAAAATTGTGTTATTTTAAAAAATAAATAAATATTTTTTGCTTTCGTATAGTAATATCATAAAAAAAATAAGACCTCACGTTCTAATATAAGAATTTTTCAGCTAGAATTTACCGAGAGAAACTAAATAAAAAAAAATAAGAAGGAGACTTTTAAAGCCAGACTACAAGTTCTTGCTTAGAAAAATAAAAATAAAAACTCTTGACTCGACGTAGAGAGCAAAGCAACAAGTGCACTTGCTTTCCATGTTTTAGAGACAGAAACGCACGATTTTCCGTAAACGCAGCTTAGATTTCTGACGTTTATTCTTTGCAGACTTGAACAGCAACACAGCTTGAAAAGTACATGTTTTTTTTTATTGTTTGTAAAAAGGAAAAAAATACAATTGATAAATTTTATAAACACTATTTTTATGAAAAATATTATTTATATAAATTATATAAATTATTGTATGTTATTTTATTTATAAAACTAAGAAATGAATTTACAGGATTTATTTTATCATTGATTTATTATGCCAAAAACAAAATCATAACTAAAAGGTAAGAAGTGCTAAAATATTACAAAAACATCTTAACATATTTTTTCTTATCTTTTCTTTTCTTTCCATAACAATTCAATCTCTCACGCGATAACGACTCTTAGATAGTAAAACAACCAAAAAACAACAGAAATATATTTCTTTTCCTCAACCTACCAAAAACAAAAAAAAAACACACGTAGCTTTTACCACAGGTGTGCGAATGTAAACAAGATGAAAGAAGAAAAAAAAACACTCAACATCTTCCTAACTCGGACTATCATGAATTTACAGATGTACATTGTCCTCGCAGTTTCTCCCTCAAGCACACTCAATTGTATTCATAGACCTTCTTCACAGCAATTTTCTCTCCGAGACGATAGGCCTCAGAAACGATCCATTAAGAGAAAAAGAAAAAAGAAAGATATTCATGTGTGAGTGTATATGTGTAAAAGTCATGTGTGGGAGAGTCGAAGAACCTTGACTTCTCGAACCCGATTATCATTCGAGAAAGAAAGAGAAAGAGAAATAAACCAGTCTCATATAGCGTCGTGCTTTTTTTTTCTTTCTTGAACTGTACGTTTTCCTTTAGAAGATCTTATTTTCTCTCCTTCTTTCTACTTTTTTTTCTATTACGGGCTTATAGAACTCATTCTCAGATATGAAATATGTATCGAAAGTTCCTCTACGTACTGCGACACAAAAATGCACTTTCCGTAAATTTGAAGCTTGATTCTACAATGAAAATTTTTTTCCCTATTAAAATTTATCAGACATGCATTTTTTAAAAATAAAATGATATTTATGAATCATTAAAAAAATTTTTTTTGATTTATAACTAATTTAATTATTTTATTTAAAATTTAATCTATTACTTTTTACCTCAAAAAATATAAATCTACTCTTTTAAAATAATTGTTTAAATTATTGCGATACATTCAAAAGCTTTATGCATTTTGCAATAAAGTATTTTTAAGATACGTTAACTGTAATTTTTTAAAGTTATTAATACATATAAAATAGACACATCAAAAAACACTCAAATCTACTTTCTATTCAATAGCCGACTTTTTGCATTTGGAATTGAATAAAAAGAAAGTACATTCAATCTCGCTTTTCTAGCATTCAAACGTTGTATGTTTATTACACAGCATCGTATAAGACTTTTGATGCTTTCATCTTTGAAAGCTACCAAAGATTCATTCATGTTTTGATGGTTGTGGCTTAAGCTACAGTCTAACCATAAACACTTCTTCTACTTTAAATAGCGTAAGAAGCATTGAAAGTTTTTTTTTTTTATTTTTTCTTAGAAATTTAAAAAATAAACTTGTTTATAAGGACTATTAGTTTAAAATAGAACATAGTGTACTAGTATAGATAAAAACAATCTAAAACTTTTTGATAGTTTGTTGAAAAGAAACGATAATAGGTACACCCATCCATAAATAAATTTAACTCAAATATACTATACACAGAACTAATTATAGGGATACACAACTAGTTACTCGTAACAAAAATTTTAAAAAAACTACTTCTAGTGGTTTACACTAAGCTTTGAGAGAAAATTTCTTGTTCGAAAGTGTATGCTTTTCGTTTAAAAGTGCAAAAGTCGAGCTTAAACTTTTGTCTCCAATGGAATAGGTGAAAACGCAAACTCTTTTGTAAGCCATTATCTACGAATTAAGGAAATTTAACATGCCTTCGAGAATCTGAAAAAAACTTTTACAATATTGTACTTTATGATATTGTGGTTAAGAAAAGTTTAGAGGGTATGTTTAGAATTTGAAAAAAACTTTACTAAATAATTGAAATAAAGTAAGACTTTTTGTAAAATAAAAAAAAAGTTATTTTAAAATAATAATGAATTCTTTTAATATGAAAAATTTTAGTTAATTTTTTCAAATGTTGAAATTACAAGTGAACAAATTTGATTGCTTGATTTGCTGATTCAAAACGAGAATAAAAAGTTGCAGATCTACTTAATGTAGGTTATTGATAAGGCCACTTGAAGCAAAAATATTTATAGATATAAAATAATTTCATATCTATACCTACTCACATAAAATCGAATTTTTCAAAAAACTTTTTAAAAATAAACAACTTGATTAGAAAATCTTTAATAATGAAAACAAATTTAATTCTCTAGATACCTCAACTATATTAAAAAGGTGATCGTTATTCAATGTCATTATCAAATTTTTTTAACATCTTATCATTATTTTGAAACAAAGTTAAATTTCAATAATAAGATAAGAAAGATAAAGATGATAAGGCTTTCAATATTAAAAAAAAAGAATTGTCTAGTCACGATTACACATAAAACCCAAAATTTTTACATTTCATCTCAGATATCAATTTTATAATTTCATATGAAAAGTTTATTAAAACTTCTGTTAAGGAGATTATTTATCATTTTATAAGAATCGTATTAAAAAATAAAATTTTGAATAATTTTATCTTTTCTATATGCTTAGTAACCAGTATCGAAATTTTAAAAAGTGTTTAATTTTTTACCAATGATGGTAAACCTTCTTAATTTTAAATATTAATTAATCAATTGAACAATGATTCAAGGTTTTTAATCATTAAATAAAGTATTATCATGTTAGATTACATTGTATTTTCTCTTTGATTATTATTAAATTAATTTGATTAAATGTTACATCAGTATTACAAGAGATATATCGCACGTATCTGACTTTCATGGAGTTTAAAAATTGTACAGTCATCATTTTATCGTCAGTTAAAAAGAGAGCGATAATCGGCTCGTGCTACTCGTTAGCGATAAGCCTCTGAAGTAACAGTCTTTTCAATCATTTGATTCAGCTAACACGTATGCTCATGCGACGTAGAACCGAACAGAAAATTATAAGGATTTTATAAATAAAAATTAAAGTTTTATGTAAGTGTATTGATTTTTATAAATACTAATCGAGAGTAAGATTATTTAATACATCTAAAAGAATTTACAATATCTTTAAATTCTTATATACAGAATCGCAACAATGGGTACCAATAATAATTGGAAATCGTTTATTATAACGATATTAATCGTTATCGCCTGCGGCAGTCAGTCGATCAATGGATTAAGAATTTTAGGAATGTTTCCATTAAATGGTAGAAGTCATTTCGTTATGTGTGAACAATTAATGAAAGGATTGGCGGCAAAAGGTCATCAAGTTGATGTATACAGTCATTTTCCTTTAAAGAAACCAATACCAAATTATACAGATTACAGTCTTGAAGGTACTATGGACGCTGTTAATAATAATGTTACTTACAAAGACGTACAAATTATTAAAAATCCAGATTTAAAATTAATGTTGGAATTTGTTGGCAATAATCTTTGTAAATTAATGAGTTCACCAAAATTTCAACAGCTTTTTGATAAATTAAAAAAAGAACAGCCTTACGACCTTGTTATTGTTGAGGTAATTTTAATTAAGAATATTACATTTACATTTTTTTTTTCTATGTCAATATGTATAATGATTGAACTTTCAATCAATTTTATTAATATAACACATTTCAACACTTATATTTTAGATATTCGTATCGCACTGTTACGTTGCTTGGGGACGTTATCTAAACGTTCCAACTATTGGCGTAATGACAAGTGGATTGATTGATTGGTATAACGAGCCTCTTGGTAATCCACTTAATACAGCTGTAACATCATCGATTTGGGCTCCTTATCATCATCCAATGAGTTTTTGGGAGAGATTGACAAATACATTGATGATTAAATATTTAGGCTTTGAAATTCAACGTTTAATGACTGCTCAAACTGAATATATTAAACAATATTTTGGTCTAAGCAATACAAATGGTTATGATATTCTCAAAGATATTGATTTGCTTTTGGTCAATTCGCATCATTCAATTGATGGAATTAGAGCTTACACTCCAGCTATTGTACCGGTTGCTGGTATGCATATACAAGATGATGATTCAGCATTGCCAAAGGTAGGATTTTTTTATCAATAAAAAATTTATTTTATATTAGTTTTATTTTGCAATAATTATGTTTTTTTTTTAAAAAAGGAAGTACAAAAATGGTTGGACGATAGTAAGGATGGCTGCATTTACATGTCATTCGGTTCGATGGTCAGAATCGAAACATTTCCCAAAGAAGTACTCGACGTTTTCTACGAGACGTTTAAAAAGATAGCTCCTGTACGAGTACTTCTAAAAATAGCCAAGCCTGAAGAACTGCCAGCTGGTCTTCCTTCAAATGTCATGACACAGCCTTGGTTTTCGCAATTAAAAGTATTGAGTACGTATGATTTGTAGTTAAAATAAAAAAAAAATTTTTTAGAATCAATAAATTTTTCATTAATATAATACATTTTTATTTTATAGAGCACAAAAATACGAAAGCTTTCATCACTCATGGTGGATTGATGAGTACGCAAGAATCTATGTCAACTGGTGTACCCATAATTGGTATTCCTCTCTATGGTGATCAGAGTATCAATATAAAAACTCAAGTTAGAAAAAACGTTGCTGCTCTCGTTGAACTTGATAATATTAGTGTAGATAAGTTTTATGCTGCCATTAAGGAAATTATTTCAAATCCTGTTTACAAGTATGTATTTGTTGTTGTTGTTATTATTGTAGTATGTTGTTACTGTCTAAATATTTACTAGAATTTTGATATTGATTGTTTTCTTTTTTTCTTATAGAAAAAATGCCGAACGGTGTAGTAAAGATTTTTCTGATAGACCAATGAGTCCAAAGGATACGGCTATTTACTGGGTAGAATATATATCTCGACATGGAAAAGGAGCTTTGAGATCACCGGTTGTTGATATGCCTTGGTGGCAAGCTAAATTATACGATGTTTATGGATTTATCGTGCTAGTACTTGTTTTTGCTTATTTCGTACTTAAGTTTATTGTGAAAAAAGTTTTAAATTTATTTTACTCTTTGACGACTGATAAGAAAAAAAAGAAACAATGATTTAGATGATTATATAATGTATAGATAAATTTGAAATTATTTATGTATTAGCAGTATTAACCAAAAATTTAATAAATTAAGTATTTAAGAATTAATTTTGTTAATATTTTTTTTTTCATCAAAATAGTATCTCTCTTTCCAAGAAACAAGTTTTTTCTTTAAGAACACTCTCTTTGACACTCTATTGAGCGTATTTAGGTATGTGAAAGCTTACACAATAACTCAAATCAACAGACATCAGAAATCGAACCTACGATCTATAGATTACAAAACCAACGCTCTGTCATCTTAGTTATTTCAAGCCCTAAAATTTGTAAAATTAAACCTAGCTTTGTTTCTTGAGAAATAATTTAATAAATATAATAAAAAGTTCTTGAAATTAATGTTCTACAAAACTTTTTTTTTTATATAATTATTTAACCTTTTTTTAGTAGATAAATCATATTACTCACATACAATAATAGTACAAGCTTTTTTCAAATAATTTTCAAAAGAAATTTTATTTGTTATTTTAGTATAAATATTTTTAAACTACAAAACGTAAATTTTCTAAACAAATTCTTTTTTGTTTTTTTATTTTAATTTAAACTTTGATTAAAAAGCAGCTACATAGAAAAGCAAAAAATAAAAAGAGCATAGAATAACACGTATTCTAATTAAACAGCATGCAAACGCGTGAAAAGAGAAAGAAGTATCTATATGCACGAAACTCAAGTCCCAGGTATCATAGATCACCGTACACAACAAGAGAGAGAAAGAGAAAGAGGAGAAGTAGTAGGAGGAGAAGGAGGTTTGGCCCAGAGAGCGCATTGACCCGATAAATTTTCACAGACGCGCGTTAGCTAGTGTGTGTAGCACACTGCAAGCTCACTCCAAACCTTTTCCGGCCCCTCGTAAAAATCCCTGCGCGCCACAATTTGTTGCCATTGTACGTAACAGCAGCAGCAGCAGCAGTAGCAGGCGTCAGTACAGCTACAGAAGCCCCTACTAACCCATAGTTCCACGGGCAATTCAACGACACCGAAACGGCCGTGCCTCTTGAGTGAGCTACGTCAAATGAAAAACGAGATAGTTTGATCGATCGCAAGACAGAGAAAGATAGAAGCTACTCTCAGCCCTTTTAACTCCACCCTTGCTTCTCGTATGGATGCTCGTTGTTTATCTCGTTCTGAGGTTTGTCAACGGTCGAAAACAGGTGTTGTATAGAGGGGGGATATTAAGTGCGAGGTAAAGTCAAGGGGGTACATGAGTGTGTATATATGTGTGGATTGATGTTCTATGGACGATTAAGCTGAAGGGCATTTGTGTGAAGGGTTTTTGGGTCAACCGGACGGATGGATTGGTTTAACCAAAATTTTTGAAAAGGGAGACGATATATATAAATATATTGAAGGGTGATGAATGATTTATTGTACGTAACTGCTATCATGTAACGATAGGCGTTTAATCTTTTAGGACTCTTTTGCTTGTTGTTTTTGTTGTTGTTGTTGGTACTGATAAAATTTTTGTGAAACAAGAGAATTTTTTTTAAAGGATGTGTTGCTATATTAAATATTGAATTTGTGTTATCTTGTGTGTGAGTACGTTTTATTGAGTAGTGTATGATTTATTTTGAAAAAAAAAAACAGAATTTATAGTATTGCGTAATATTGAAAATTTCAAATAATCTTTGGGTATAAAAATTTCACTTGGTGTACATCTTTATTTTTAAATGTAAATGTAGTCATTCATTTTAATAAAATAATCATTTATTTGTAAAAGAATTAAAATTTATTAAAATTTTTAGTAAATGCAAACACTAAAAATTAGATCGTATACATTTATTTCAGAATTATATTGCGGTGATAAAATACGATTTTCAGATTTTTCTCTTGAAAAATTTATTCGAGCAAGTAACAAAAAGTTATATTCACTACTAAGCCCAGAGAGTCGTATATAAGAGTTTCTGCGAGATGTAAGATTATTGAACTTGAGAAAAGTCCACGTAATGTATGACTTTGCAACTTAGAAATGAAATTTCAAATTTGAATGAAAAAAAAGTCATGCTTGTTTAAAATTGATAAGATTGTATGAAAAAGTTTAAGTATAAATTTATACATTATTATTATATTCTGCAAACAAATTGAAAAAAAAGCCTCTATAAACTCAATTTTATTTCTAGTTATAAAAATAACACTTTTCTTTTTTATCCACGTTCATGTAATTTTAATTCTAAGCACTTAAGTGAACGTTTCTTTTTAAAAACATACCTTGTAAAAATAATAAATTAATAAAATAACTTATAATTAAAAAGTTTTTTTTAAATTCACCTTCACACTACCAAAAAAAATTCTGAAAAAATAAACATTACACATTTAAAAAAAAAGCATCATAAAATTAATCCTCGTCCAAAACTGAAAATAAAAATAACCCAGCCATCCAAAATCCCATTTGGAAAAATTACGCAAGCGCAACGTAACTCCCCATTAAAGCTAAAAAAAAAATAAACGCATGAAGCTCAACGTAAATATCCTTCTCAATTTCTTCGGCAATACAGAGTAAAGCTAAAGCACAAGCTCAACTTGCAGTAGGAAGCGGAGATATACTGGTTCCAATTTCCCGTACGCTGAGTTGTTTTTCCCTTCCTACATCTGGGCTCTATGTATATGTATACTAGAGACGTAGCATAAACTCGTGTCGCGTCAGATTTGAGATGGTGGGGGTTGGGAAAAAGGGACGAATGATGCTCATGGCAAGAAGAGCTATTTCAACGTTGGTTCTTTATCTATCTCTTACTTCGCGTGTTTGCCGACTGTAAGCATCTTCCGATACGACCGATAAGGATTAGACGATTCAAGATAGCGTATATATGCCTACTCGGCTTTTTTATTTGTTTTACTTGAGAAAAATGTTAGTGGATTCGTTGGTTGGATGTTTGTATTTTGTTCTTTAACTCATCTGAAATGTACTTCTGAAGTATTTTTTGCACGATTGTTTTTGCATGTTTCAATTTGTGAGGATTTAATCGAATAAAATTTTTATTTGATTTTTATTGATAAGTATGTTTTTAGAGAAGTGAGGAAATATTGTGACAAGTTTTAAGAATAACATTTTTGCATTTTTAATGTTATTTTTATTATTTTTGAATTATGAAAATATTAATTTATATTATAATATGTTTTTAATTAATATATCGATGAGAAAATTCATCATGATCAAGAGTTTCGCATAAATATGTAATTACTTGAACGGTGTACTTTTAATTAAATGTTTATTAAATATGACAAAAAATTAAAATTAATATTTGCTTTATGTCGATAATGTGTTATTTAAATACAGTTAAATATTATGATTTTCATCAAGAATTTCAAAGTATAGCTTGTATTGCAACTTATTTATTTCAGCTTTAAAATGTTATAAAAGTACGTGTTCAAACTTTAGTTATTCAATATAATTTAGGTGGTATAGAAACAAAATTTAGTAATTAATCAATATCGATTAGACTAACAAAAAGAATTTTATAACTTTAACTTTGTTTAAAATTATATTATAATTTTTAGTTTTATATATTCAAGAACATGTTTATGAAATTACTCTTATTAAATAGTAATCAATCTTGATTGGAAAATTTGATGTTTCAAGATTCTTAAAAAAGATGTATAGTAAAACATATAAGTAATGAATATAAGGGCTCAAAGTAGTAAAACGCTGCTGTGGTCAGACATTCAAAACACCTGTATCTATAGAACAAATGATTTGAAAATTTTAAATTAAACATTTATATTAAAACTTATTTGGATAGTCGATCTAACTATTGATAAAAGGCAAGACAGATAAGTTTAATGTAAATATTTAACATTACTTGAGAAAATCGAAGAATGATTATTATTTTACTATTCATTATAGCTAATAAGTACCATGATTAAACTTTCAAATACTATTTTTCTTTTATGGTAATAAATTAACTAAATATTGAAAGCTTAATCGACTGAAAAATAACTGGGCTCACTGTATTTTCTCAACTTGTGCACACATGACGTTGAAATCGTTTTCGTTTTATTGATACGATATGCTTTTGATATGACGTATATATGTATAAAAGTTTGGTGAAAATCGATCAAATTAAAAAAAAAAGCAGAGAAAACTGTTACTTCAAAAACTGAGTGATTTATGTATCGACCTTTTTATATCAAAAACTATTCACTGGAAAAAAAATAAAAAATAGTACGTTAATTAAAAATTTTTATTGATTCTATTTGTAAATTTTTTTTTTCTATAAAATAGAAAAAAATTGATTAAAAATTTTAGATATTTTGAAAAAAAAAAATCAAAAAAAAGGAAACTATAACTCCAAAAACTGAGTGATTTCTGTATCGATCTCTTGTATCAAAACTTGTAACTGAAAAGGGAAAAATAAATAAAAACAAAATATTTATTAAAATTTTTCTATCTATCATAATAATAAAATATTATTTTTATTTTTAAAACAAAAGAAATTTGATTAAAAAATTTTTACTTTCATTTTTCAAAAAATAATTTATTCTACTATGCACATTTAATTTTTAATTACCGTAATTTTCAACAAGCTCTTTATAATTTTAATTAAAATAAATAATAATTATTTTGATACAATATGAATATCCAACAAATAATAATTTATAACGCTACCATTACAATATTGACAATAAGCTTTGATAAAACTTATCCCACAATTCACATTAACAAGTACTTTCAACAAACCTCATACGACTCACACAACATACTCAAAAAAAAAACTTACATGTACTAAATCAATTAATCCGGATGTATTGTACGTACGTCATCCCATTATAACCCATCAGGTCAAAAGTACAAATCCAAAATTTTCATCCATTAATCGAATCCGAACGACATAGCATCATCACGCTATCGAATCCCCCTTCCCCTAAACTCTCGTATATACCATATACACGCGGAAGAGAGCGAAGTGAATATCGGAAGTCGATCCATTAATTATCGGTTAGGCAATGTAATGTGACGGCTTTTCCAGTGTACCTACATGTATATAGAATATATCCGCATTCCATAGATGTATTAGCGATCAGGCAGATACTACTACAACTACTACTACTACTGTGGTACTGAATATTTCGGGTTCGATGAATTTTGGGCTCTCTATCACGTACGAGCTTTTAACAATACCAAGTGCGGCTTGTTTAACGCAATTATAAGCTGTTTAATGGCTGCTAATTGACGAATGTATTGTCTTGGCCTTGTCTATCTCTAAATCAAAGTCCACGTGTGTTTTGATAAATTGGATTTCGTTTTGATGTTGATTGTTGAATCGTGCGTGAATTGTCTTTGCTTTGGGAAATACATTTATACTAAAACTGGTAAATTTTAGTGGAATTTGAGTGATGATGTATTTGTGAGAAATGAATAATGATTTGTTAAAGAATTTATGTTTGCAGAAATAATTTTTTTTAATAAATATAAATAATAAATAAATGGAATATTGACATAAAAGTACGTTGTAATCACAGTGTAAGATTATTATGTTCTCGATGACATATAAAAGTGTTTATTACTCAACAAAAAAATAGTAGTAAGTTTGAAGAAAACCTCAAAGTTAAGGACATTTATAACACCTGGTCTTAATATTTTCATATTTTTTTTTTTGTATCCCAGAAAAGTAAAGGTATATGCTTCTTTTTTTTTCTTTTAAGGTAATATTCTAGTTTCTTTCACATGAGAATTTTATATCATATGCTCAGCATATAAAATATGATAAGACTAGGATTTTAAATTTTCTTCTTTTTTTTTTTGACTTTGCTATTTTCCATTTCTCTAACAATTTAGCATTTCAGACTAAAGCGAAGAACTTACTCATACTTTTTACATAAATTTTCTGATTATACCTTACTGTCCCATATTTTCCATTGAAATCCTTTCTTAAGCAATGTTTTTACTTTGAAAAATGAGTAGGCTATATTAGAAGCGATGATACTTTTTTTTTTAAAGAAAATATACTAATAGCCTTTTTTTTTAAATTTATCTTCACATTAAAAATGTACAGTACGAGAAAAAAAAATTTTAATTTTTAAGCAGCCTTTATCTATTTGATTTGTACTACTGTGAATCTTTTTGAATTACCTCACAAAGTTCTACATAAATTCTACAAAAAAAAATTTATATTTTAACAAGTACAAAAAAGCACATAGTTCGACTTTTTCAAAATTCCATTTCATTTTCTCTATCTATTTTCTTTCGAACATACACATCGGTATTTCCGTAGCACCAAAAACAAAAAAAAAATCTCCTAGCATAATCTGCATATATCCCAAGCCAAACGTAGCCGAAAAAATCTTCAAAATCCATCGAAGCGACAATTTTGGAAAACGATACTGTTATGAATCGCCATTCGATCGTTGCTGAAGCATAAAAAGCGCGCCAGTCCAGAAAAATGAGAAGAGAGAGAGAAAACAACGTTCAACGTGGAAGGCCAGCTTATCTCTTTTATATGATCGTACAAGTCTCTCCAACTGACAGCCTCTCCTGCATCGACAGGCAAATCCGATTACGAAAAGGGTCTCTCTCTCTCTCCCTCTATTTCTACTTTGCTAGCACGAACCTTCGAGCTTGGCCGATATAAAGTGGCCACACCGGAAATGTTGTACGAGGTCCTGTTTATTGATTCGTCGGGCTGGTGCTGTTACGTGTTTCTGGTATTTTTTTACTTTTACACCGATGTATGTATGTACATAGAAACTTTTTACGATTTGTGAGTATAAACTTTATGTTTGTTGAAAAGCTATTACTTTTTAAATCACATTGATTTTCTTAGAAAGAGGAGGGTAATCGATTAAATTTGACGTATTACCGTGAATTAAGCAGACATAGATTTTTTTTCTATTATATAATTTCGAAAAAAATAATAAAAGTAGGTCATTTTACAATTAACTTCAAAATTAATTTTATCGTGGTTAAATATTATTTTACGAAAATCGTAAAAAAATCATAAAAACCAGAAAGGAAATCACAAAATCTCGGCAATTTTCAATCGATGCCAAAATAAATAAAGCTCACAAGTTATTTAAGACCCACAACAATAAACAATCCTTGAAATCGTAACTACAACCATCGCTTCGAAAAATAAACAGTAACAGAAAAAAAAATGCCAACAAACGACATTCCATTCCACAGAATGATAAAAAAAAAAAAAAAGAAACCCTACCTCCGAGAGCAGCAAATAAATAAAAGCAGTAAGCTTTAAGAAAAGCTATATAAAAAGCTTAATTTCCGTACAAACAATATACACCGAACAAAAACACACATACCTACATGTACTTGAAGAACATAAAAACACACACGTGCAATGTAGCACATTCAATGTTTCGTACATGTATATGTAGACTTGTACGATCGGAGGTCGTTTTTACGAGCAAAGGATAGTCCATCGTTAAAGGTACGTTACACTGCAATCCAAACTACCAGCATATATATGTAAGTGCATATATATAAATACCCACAGGATAGCTAACCATCTGTAGATTGCTAAAAACTAGAGATAGGAGAGATGGTCATTTTCGAAAGGTTACTTTATAGGTATATATAGGAGGTCAAATCAAATTAAGCTTACCTCAACGCTAATCGAATTCGCGAAAAATCCACACGTTTTCATCCAACCCTCTTACATTTTCACCTACCTATCCCTTCCTTCTCTTTCTCTCTCTCTCTCTCTCTCATCCCTTTTTCTGGAAATGCATAATTTATGAGAGCAGCGTTTCTCAGAGCAGTTGTTTCCCTTCGTTAGCAACGCTTTTACGTAGAGCGAGACTCTCTCTTTCTCTTTAGCGACTGCTCTTGGTAATCCGAATTAGACGAAAAGCTTTCTCCCACCTCATTCACCTAACTGGCTACTTTTGTCTTTCTATGTTGGACTCTACCCTCTCTTGTGTTTTCTTAATAACCAGTGTCTGTTTAAGTGTCCCTTGACTTGAAACTTGAGCTTAAGTTTGTTTATTAAAGTAATTAAAATGTTACTTTGAACAAAGGAAATATGTATTTTGACTACAACGTTGTAATATTTAGGTAGAAAAATAAAAGCTTATTAGAGAGGTAACGAGGTAATGTTGAAAATTTAAATTTTCTAAAATTTTGAGGGAAAATGTTGACAATGATAATGAGTAATGTATTTAAACAAATTTTTGATGTACGTAAATTAACATCTATTTTATATAATGTGTTAATGGAAAAGCTGTTGAGTTCTATCTTTCGTTCAGTTTAAATAGTTTTAAAAGTAATTAAACGAAATTAATTATCGTGAATTAGTTGAGCTCTTTAATCAGATCCCTAATCACGACAGCTAAAGTA
Source organism: Leptomastidea abnormis (assembly GCA_030522805.1). Taxonomy (NCBI): domain Eukaryota; kingdom Metazoa; phylum Arthropoda; class Insecta; order Hymenoptera; family Encyrtidae; genus Leptomastidea; species Leptomastidea abnormis. Next base: position 128,931 of record JAPYZE010000005.1, read on the forward strand.
CAAATTAAAAGAAGAAGAAGAGAAAAAACATTTTAATCGTTTGTCTCTACTCTACTCTTCAATTGGAACTGACTTCTCTCGTACACGAAAATTATTTCAGTGTGTACCACTTAACTTTAAAAAATATAAGCAAAAATACAAATAGTAAATCATAAAAATATAAAAAAATAAAAATGAAAGGTGTCTTAACCACATAGATGCATGAACCTGGATAATATAACTCGCTATCTCTTCAAAAGCACACGTTCCTTTTTCGCATTCTAGTTCAGTCATGACAACCTTGTCGTCATCGTCGTCGTCGTCGTCGTATTATACACGTCTCCCAAGTCAGAGGCCAGCTCAAATACCTTACATAATGGGGGTATATTGCCTCGAGGAGCTTATGCGGTGGTGTACGGAAATTGCTCGCTTAAACATGCGCACTACCAGTAGGTATAGATAGAGAGAAAAAAGGGGCTGGAGTATGCTTCGGTTGAATTGCTTCGGTTTTTTTTTTTATGGAGGAAGAGAATAAAATTGGAGATGAAAGGAGGAGGATGTGATAGTGAGGATTTTTTAATTGATGAGTATGTGGGATAATTAAAAGAACTGATTATTAACATTTGATATTATTTTGAATTTTTTTCTGATTTGAGTTTATAATGTTATGAAGAAATCTTGAAATTTTGACGCGTACGACTTGTAAATATGTTCGTATGCATTTTTTAAATTTTAAATTGTAAAAACAGTAATTTCACAAAGGGTTATATAAAATTTTTCATCTATGCAAATTAAATTGTTAGAATTTGAATATGTCAATTTTATTCAAAAAATTATATTTTTCGTGAGGCTATGTAGACGAAAAAAAAATTTATTTCATCTAACATCAATTATACTTTTTAAAATGAAAATAAATATTTCTGTCCTTAATTGCCTGACATTTTCAATTGCGTCATAAAGAAAGAACAAGTCAGCATTGGCAATTAACACAAAGAAACGATTCCATGTTCCTTCCGTGTATTTGAATCTTCAAGTAGAAAGAGAAAAGGGAGGAGAGGAAGAGAAGTTGGTCACGCGAAAAGGCAAGTGAAATAAAGTATGTCTAATTAACTACTGGTCGACTCTTTTGATGTGAAATAACATTAAGTATTAACTGTGCGCGACACATGAGAAAGAGAGAGAAAGGGAGAGAGAGAGAGAGAAAGTGCTAAAGTAAAAAAGCTCAAAGGAACTACTACTGACAACCCTTACTTCTTCTTCTATACCTCAATGACTCATTAGACCTTTTTTACGCTTTGTCGATTTTGTCGGTGGGCTATCTATTTTTTTTTCAAAAAAGATAACTTGATATATTTTAGATAAAAAATAATAATTCTTAATTATTTCACAAAAAAATATATCTTGATTATTTTTTGAAAATAGGATATAATAAAATAATGATTGCTGACTCATGCTTTTTTTCAAAATTCCTTATTCTTCAAAAATATAAAAAATTACATTAAAATTAGAAAAAAATCAACAAATCTTAATTGAAAAGTAGTAGCTTAAACTTTTATCAAATCAATTTAAGCTGCGAAAACATCAATTCGTTCAAAAGCCATTAGTCATAATCGCTACGATAACAAATAACTTTCGTGTAAGTAGTAACAGTCAAGCTTAGGTCAGCCATCAAACATTCGTATTAGTAACTACACATACACACGTACACAGACATATAGTTACATGCTCCAAAAACTTAACTCTCCCCCCAAACATACAAGCAACTTTCAACTTAATCTTGTTCCATAAGGCGCTGTATTTTCTCTAAAGAAAAAGAAAATCAAAGTTAAAAAAAAAAGCTATCGAAGCATCTAGCTGATTTTTAAAGCTTCAGGCGCATCCACCCATACGAACAAAAGTAGCATCCGTCAAAACAGTCGGACGCGCACTGCAGGAGCCCATTAGTCCACGTGCTTGCGTTCATCCATACCAGCCCTCAAGCTACCTCTGTCTCTCTCTATCTCTCTTTCTCTCTCTTTCTCTGCAGTAAAAGCTATACTCTATGATAGAAAAAAGAAGGAAGAGAAAGAGATTTATTACTATCGCTTGAAAAAGAAAAAAACAAAGAAAAAAAAGTAGGTATAACTGGCACACATACGTGCCCACGCATATCTATAGCTCATCGATGCGCTAAGCGATCAATGACGCGATCTCTTTTTCTTTCTCTTTCTCTCTTGAAACTCTGCGCACATACGTTGTTGGGTTTTCTGAGAAGTGGGAAGGTAAAATTTATTTTTATGCTCCGTCAGAAGTTTGTTGGGCTCGCCGTAGTAAAAAAGGAAAGGGAAAGAGAAAGGAAGGGAGGGTGGATGGGGCAGATAATCGAAAGCTCCAATGTGAGAAACGGTCTTGCGGGCAATCGTAAAGTAGTACGCGGGAATGGCGAAATTGCCTTCTAGCAGTAGCCAAAAAGGGCTTGATTATGGATAGAGGATCGATCTTGATTATACATATATATATATATATACCTCGTTCGTTTTGCCTGACTAATGATTTTTTTTCGTTTGCTATTAAAATTTAAGGCTTGATTATCGTAATTACTGCTGGGTTATATTAAAATAGAAAAAAAAAATTGTTATTTTGTTTAAAAATTTTAATAGAGGTTGTAAATTACAAAGACGGCTTCAAATCGCATATGTCATTGTGTCACTTTTATTTTCTCAAAAAGAAAGCCTTTTTATTCATTTCTAAAGCCTTTTTGACGCTCAATTGAGAGTATTTTGACATACTAAGGCTCTTAAAACGACTGACATCGACAGATACCGGGAATCGAACCCATGATCTGTGGATTACGAAACCTACGTTCTGCCGAAGTAAGTTATTTTAATTTGTTTCTAGATGTACTTATTATACCATAAATAAATAAAGTTTATTCATAAAATGTATTTATGACGATTTTTTTTGTTTATAAATTAATTGTGTAAATTTTGAGGAGTTATTTATTATATAAGAAATTTGTTGGATATTGTAGAACTAAAACACTTATACCAATTGAATGTCATTAAAATTATATCAAAAAGTTAATTTTCAGTATCGATTAAAAGAGGACTAATGTTGTTACTAGTTAATTTGAGCATAAAAAATTATTGTTTTTATTTTACTACCATATAATTATTGAATAACAAATATCTTCAGATTTCTCTGATATGAATTACGATCAAAAGTAAGGTTCGAACCAAAATTTATTGGTTGTAACTTTTTTTTTCATATCGTAAAAAAACTATCTAAAAGTTGTTAAAAAATTTTAAGGCAACTTTACCAGCATAGCATTCTCAAACAGTCACTCGAAGAATGAATCACATACAAAAAAGCTATCAAATCCATGATTAAAAATAAAGTCTTTGAAATACGATCAGTTGCATTATTCAAAACTTCAAAGGTATTTCATTTCACGATTTTAAAGTATCAAGATTTTATTTACCCGATGCATGAAATAGAGGACGTTAATTTCATCGTACTATTGATTTTTTAGAATTTTTTATCGTAAAAATTGACGAGTATAGAAAGTTCAAATTGTTCACAAGCATAAATTTTAATGAAAAATTCGTGAAATACAAAAAATTCTTGTCGCTAATAAAAAATTCAAGCGATCGAAAATATGTTAATTTATAAATGACAAAAAAAAAAACGATTTAGTTAAATAAATACAAAATATTGATATTAAAGATTTTTACTTATTCTTATAAAAAAGCAAAACAAGCATCTAAACCAAATAGTCTTTCACACTCTATTAAACAACAAAAATTGAGAAAAATCTAAAATTGATTTGACACCCAATTTCAGTTTAAAACAAAAAAAAAAAAAAAGGAAGAAGTAAAGAAAAAAGCGATCCTTAATGGTGCAATCAATGGTCAAATTGCACTCAGACCATTAAAAGCGCTTTCAAAAAAAAAAAGTAAAGATAAAAAGAAGTATCATTAAAGCAAGAAAACGAAGCGACGACACATACACATACACACATATACAGAGAGAAAGAAAGTCTTTCGATTGCGCGCTTGCGTCGTACTTTTAATTGAAAATAGAAAGCGTAGCTGTAGCCAAGCGAACGATATTAAATCGAAACGGTAATAAAAAAGAAAAAAAAAATTGAAAAGAAAAAAAATATATATCGAGGTGTTAAAAGCCGTCCAAGCAAGGACTTTAGCAAAGGACTCGAGACTCTGTAGAGCTGGTTCAACATAAAGTTCTATTGAGCGTCAGGTTGGAAAAAAAACTTTTTTCGCGTTCACGGTAAAACCGATATAAAAATATAGGAATAGTTAACTCGATCTATGTTAGCTTATGGAGTGAGTTTTGCATACTATACTAGTTGGAAAGTATATAGCGAGATATTGTCCGCAGTGTATAATATGTGAAAAAGTTTCAAGGGGTTATTTTCATTTCTTATCTCTGTATTGTGGTAACCATAATAGTTCAAAGGTTCTTTTAGACTTTTTATATTGACTAATTAAACTAGTTAAACTTGCAATTGTAATAATTGTCTTAAATTTCAATAAATAATAAAACAAAGAAATAATATTATTTCTAATATCACATATGTTTACTAATACGTACAATTTGATTTTGAACATCCCAAAGTGAAAACCATATATGTGTGGCATTGAATTCCCACAAAGTTTATATGTTATAGTATTAGATACACAATACACGAAGGTGTTAGAATACCAGAGTGTCAGCAGATAACAGAGACAGCAAAGGAGAGAGCAAGGGAGGAAAGGGATGATATCGCAACATGAGCCTTGAAACCTCTTCTATACTTTGGAATTTGCTATCTTATCAACAAAAGCAGATTATCAGTTACTGTATATTATACATACACTGGTTTCAGTTACATCCATAGTGTTGTATTACAATTATAAGATCGTTATAAATTTTTAACAAAAAATTTTTTTTTCAGATATTACGTGACTAGGTTAATAATTTACTTCTAAAACAACGTGTTAAAAAAATAAAAACTCAAAATTCTTTTTTTTATTAAAAATAAAAAAAAAAGATAGAAATGTTTATTTGATATGTTGTAAATAAAATAAACAAAAACAAAAACAAATGTAATAAAAAATACTCAAACAACAACCACAAACTATGATAATAATTTCCAAGCTAAAATAATCCATTCATTCATAAAAGCCCTTCAGAAACACATATTTTCAGCAGCAAACTAAAATAAATAAAATAAAAAGATAAAATAACAAAACCAAAAATTAAAAAATAGAAAAAGAATTTAAAAATAAAATATATTTTTATCAATAATCACAATAACAAAAATCGAATCGTTTAAAAAAAAAAAAATTATTCTTTAACCAGCATTAATAAAATAAAAGGCACTTACAAATCCATTGAAATTCTCATGTAACCATATATGTACATTGTCACGTGAGAGAAACGCTTCGTGAGTAAATTACAATTACCTTAGCTTTTAGAGAGAAGGGGTTGTCGTTGAAACGACTTCTTAATGGATGGAGAGACGAAAGGCTGGAGAGAAAGAGAAGGACCGCAATGACACTCAAGCCGACTTGTCGTCTCTTCTCTGTTAAAGAGAGAGAAATAGGCATCTGGAGTTTCTAGAGAAACATAGTACTCGGGAGAGTGTACTAGGGATCATTCGCGTCGACGAGACTGCAGACGTTAAAAACGGATAGGAATATCCCGCGAGTTATGGTCGTTAACGTAGGACGTGTGTAAAGTACTTGGTTTGGTTATACGTTTGATGCATGTGTGTGTGAAAGACTAGGATTTTGTACGAGAACGAGAGATAAATTCAGGTGCAATAGAAATTGGATGTAGGAAGATAGGATAATGAGATAATGTAAAAAAAAATGCTTGATTTCGAGAGAATGAAGGAGCGATAAGGTTAAGGGAGGGGGGGGGGGGGAGCGACGGGAGTATAAATAGCGTTAGCAGGTGAAAGACGTTGATTGATCGATAGAATTTATTTGAGCGCGTAATAGGCGGGTGAGCTTGGAAAATGTATGTAAAGAGAGAAAAAAAGAGAGAGAGAGAGAAAGGCCAACTCTCGCTACTTTTGAATTCGTATTTTGGGCAATCATGCAAATGTGTTTATAGTGAAGATACATTTGCTTTTGTAAGCGTACATATACATACATATATGGTTTTACCAGCTTGAACGACCGAAAATGTCGAAAGAAAAATTGCCTGACGTGCGAAAATTTAGCTTTTGCTATATAACGATTGCAATACAATGGGGACGATGGAAATTTGGTTGGTAGATTGTAGGGGAGGAGCTTACGTGAAATTTTTTTTTATATATATATACATGGCGATTTATTCGTTGTTATTGATTTTTTTTTAGGGGAGGAGAGAGTGAAATGTGACAAGCGCAATTTTTATTACCAAGATATTTTTGAATATTATTTTAAATTGAAAAAAAAAATGTATTAAAATTTTTCAGTTTAAAATAAACGTTGTAATTTTGAAAAAAAAAATTTAAAATTAATTTAAAATTTTAATAACGCTGAGATAATAATTATTTCTGTTGAAATAACATTTAATTATTACAACGTCGTTCTCTTGATATAAAACTAAAATTCATATTATTCAAACATTTATACATTATAATTAAAAAATTACAAGTACTTCTTTAAAATAACTTAAAAAAATTAAAATTAATAATTAGGAAAAAAAATCAAAAAAAAAAAGAAAATTTTTTTTTTGCAACACACAAAATAAAAAAAAACGAACTCGAGCAAAGCGCAGCTTTTACAATATTGCATAAAAGCAGCTGTAGTAGTCCCGGTAATAACGGGCTTATAATTTAAGTAATAATAAAACTCGACATACACGCATAGCACACATCCTCTTCTTTCTATCCCTTCCTTTTTCTCTTCCACACATATACATACATACATACACTGCTAATGTAATAGCGGAGAGGCCTTTGAAACGAACCTCGACCTCGAAGTGATTATAAATTAAAACGGAGAAAAAAAGAGAGAGATAAAAAAAAGATCTCCTAATGACTTCTACCACTTTGAGAAAATAAATTAAATAATCTTCAAATGCAAGGGATTAAATGTGGGGGTACTTGTGCGCATGTGTCTCTTTGTACAAAGCTGAATAAATTTATTTTATAGATAATCAAGTTGACATGTATGTTCGATCTGATTTGATACATTTATATCGATTAAAGATTATAAATGAATGGTACGTATGTTATTTTTTAATTAAAATTATTTTATCAAAAAAAAAAAAAAAAATTAATTTTCATTACATTTTAATAATGTGTACGAATAAATGAATATTACAATTTTTTTTTATAAAACGATTTTATCTTATAATCAATCAGCGATAGATTAAAAAATAAAAAAATTAAAACTTCATTCTTATTACAATTTTAATTCAAAAGGCATTAGTATACTCAACCATTAATCTCAACCTCAATTTTTTACTCTAGTAATCAACGTATATTTTCGTCCTAATTATCTTACTAACGACGATTATTTTTTTTCCACCAACGATTATTAAAATTCTTTCTGTAATACTTCATCAAAAAAAAATTCCTTCTCTCCTTTACTAACCGCTAACAAAAATCGATATTCAAAAACTTTCTTTGTGAACCTAAAAGATTCTTACATTCTTTGCTTCACCTTCTTCCTCTCTTCTTTACAACTTTTTACAAAGTGCATTACTATTTAAATATATATAGATTTAAACCATATCACGATCTTATCTAAAACTCACTTATACGCAGTAAGAAAAAAAGAAAGTAAAACTCTACTCTCTCTCTCTCTTCAGCATATAATTATACACGTGTAAGGAACAGCAGCAACAAAACATTCGTACAAATCCTTCACGGTTAACTGCTAATAAAACAAGCTAACAAGAAAATACAAGCACACAATCTTGGTTATAACAGTGTACCATCACAGTAGTTAAAAAAAAAAATAGCACAAGATAAAAAAGCCTTGCTCATCTCGCGTTCACACAATAGAAAATCGTATAGCTGTAAGATTATAAGAGAAGAAACAGCAAATAAGTAAGACAAGGAGGGAGAGAGAGAGAGAGAGAGAGAGAGAGAGAGAGAGAGAGAGAGAGAGAGAGAGAGAGAGAGAGAGAGAGAGAGAGAGAGAGAGAGAGAGAGAGAAAAGGGGGAGGGAGAGAGGGAGAGAGAGAGAGAGAGAGAGAGAGAGAGAGAGAGGTAGTTCAAAGCAAGGTAAAACGAGGTAGCATTTGAGACAGCAGCTGCTACTGATAGAGGCCATTGCCTGCCTGCCGGCAGTTCGTTGCTTGCCCTCTCTGCGGTTATACGTACGTATCCAGCCTCTCTACTCTTCTCCTCCACCCTCACCCCGCCTCTACCCTTCATTCACGTTCTATCATCTCAACTACTACTCCTTCTACATTACATATATATATACTCTCACAGCCTCGTCCTTTCATATCACGTCTTACGTCCGTGGTACTACTACCTTAGCTATATAACTGCAACGTCGTATAATCGTATACCTACACATAAGAGTAAGAGAGAGAAAGAAAGTCACAACTATACGAGTGACGATGACGTCACTCATAATATAAGGTTGCTTCTATATTCTATACTACACATGACTTTCCACTTTACTTCGTTCGCACACGTGCCTTCTCTCTCTCTCTCTCTCTTTCACTACTTTAACCCTTCCAGTTTTTATTGCCACCCCTTTTTTAAAACCTTCATCCCTTTACTCTTTCAAGGCTAAATATCTTACTCGACTGAGTGTTATCGTCTCTCGGTTACTCTCTATCGCGAGCTTTATAATTTCTTTATTATTTAAATTTTTTTTTCTTAATTTTTTCCTTTTTATTTAAAGTGTCATTGAAAAAATTGGGCTGTGTATATGTTTATAAATGGTTTTTTATGTACATTTGAAAATTAGGATGAGATGCTAAACTGAAAAAAAATTTTTTGCTTCAGTTGATGCAAGTTCAATATATGTGATCTTGTGTTTGAAAATTTTAAGATATCAATTGAATTGATTTTTCCACAGACTGTGAGAATATAATTAATTTTTTCTTTTTGCCTGCAATTAATTCAAGTGCAAGTTTTGTATTTTTCTATTTTTTTTTCTATTAAATGTAAATCGAAAAGTCAAGATTTTGCAATTCACGTAAAAACATGTATACTAAGTAAAAAGGCATAAAGTGCATATTCGAGAGAAACGTCGTCGTCGTCGTCGTCACAAAGGAGCAGTTTATTTTCGTTCGCTCAACTCGACAATCGAGGGTGAAAAATTGCGGAAATCCATCTAGCCCTTATTCTAGATTCCACAGCACCTCTACCAACTACTATTCTCTCTCATCTCTATTTCATTTCTCTACGACACCGCCAAGTCGTTTCCTCTTTTAAAAAAAAAAAAAAAAAATATTTTTTTACGTCACCGCAGATTCTCTTCTTTCTTTACCTCTCATCTTCTTATCTTCTTCTGTGAGCTCGTAAAAACGAGCTCGCGTAAAAGAAAAAAAAAAGAACGTAGATTTGGCGCGTGAAGTAAAGTTATGGGCTTTTTGGAGGTATGAGAAAAAAAAAGGTAGAGGATATGCAAGTATGTCTAGAATCTTATTGTTGATACTGTGAATGTAGCAATTACGTTAGATACGAGGTTTCTAGATTCTTTGTTGTGATTTGCTTATTGTTTGGAGGCATCATTTTAAATCAGTGAGTTTAATACTTTCGAATACAAAGATTACGAATGAAAATGTGAATTCCTTTTTTTTTATCAAGTTTACATTGATTGAAGTGAGATTTGTCAGCTAATTTCTGATATTTTAAAATTAATTGGCATTTGTGTAGTATTATTCGTAAAATGTCAATCAATAGATTTAATAATATTTCATTTAATCTAATTTTACGAAAAAATAAATTTAATTAAATATCGTAAAAGTAAATAAAGAAAAAAAAGGTTAATTATCGACTGACCAAATAAATGTGTTCTAAATTTTCTCTCTCTCTTCTCTTTAGGTAATTCCATTTTAATGAAGGTGATTCGGCAAAGCTATAAATACAGTACGTCGCAAGTGGGTGTTGTTAAAGCTTTAGGAAAAGTCAATTCGTGAGCATCGGCGCTTAAAAGCTTTCAGCTTTTTTCCTTCCCTTTCCCCCCCCCCTCCCTCCCTCCCTCCCCCTTCCAGCATTTCCGCCATCAACATATATGGGCATTTTAAATTTTCAAGCGAAACTCGTAAATAATAAAAATTGAAAAGCGCGCCTGGCTTTTCTCCTTTACTTCGTCGTCGTCGTGCGTTTATCTATAAGCCCTGCCCCTATATTTCTATTTTACTGATTTATATTTTCTTCCTTTTCGAATCTCTGGATTCTTTCCATTTTTACCAATACGTTTTTTGCTTTTCCTTCAAGCTTATTGTCTCCCAAATTTTTATTTTTCCATATATTTTTCTTTTTTTCTTTCTTTTTTTTTTTATTCTTTGTTTTTCATCTTTCGACTTTTGTCTGAATATTATTTTACAATCTACCTCTTCGGTTATATTTTCTTTTTATATTCTAGCCTTTACTGATTTCTTTCTTTCTTTCTCTCTATATATTTCTGTTTATGTAAAATACGTTCTTTCTTGACTTCTTTGATTTTTCCTTTATTTTTGCTTTTGCTTCTGTCGACCAAGACCCTGCATATGACGTGAAAGTAAGAAATATCAGCTGGTGTGTGGAAAATTTACCTATATGAAAAAAAAAAAAAAGAAATCAGACCTTACCATATAAGAAGTCTATCGCCTATATTTGTATACATAGTGGTGCGATCTGTAAATTTTTATTTAAGAAATTTTGAATGCATAAATTTTTACATACAAGGAGAGGAAAAATTCTCTAGGCTAGCTAAGCTATTTCAAAAATATGGAAAAAATTTTAAAGTATTCAAAATATTTCAAGCTTCAATATTCTCTGAAATTTATAAATAAATTTTAAAATACTCAAGTTAACAATGTTAAGAATATTAAAAAAATTTTCAGACGAAAAGTCTAAAAAAATGTGTAAAATATGTAATGAAATAAAAATATTTTTATCTTTAAATTTATTATCAATAAATACAATTTATAAACTTGGGAATAGCTAAGTTGACAGAACGTCGGTTTTGAAAACTACAAATTGGTGGGTTCAATTCCTAACTTCCATCGACTTAGTAATATCGCAAACACATTTACATCCCGAAATATTTTTAATAGAATGTAAAAAGGTTTTTATTGAAGAAAAATAATGGTTAGAGAACTCTGATTGACGATCTGCTGAAAATTTAATTTTGCAATTTTGTAAATATTTTATTGCAGTTAAAATTGCATTAATTGTATTAAAATTAAATTGATTTTTAGGTATAAAATTTCATTCAAACACTAAGTAACTTACTTATAATAAAGTTTAAGCGTATTTACATTATTAACAAGTATGATTTAAAGGAATTAACTTTATTTTACGAATTAGTACTAGGATGAGAGGCTCATTCATTCTATTAAATTTTATTTAATGAAAAGATTTTCAAATTTAAGTAAGAGTTTAATTATCAGATTTTTTTTTCTCTTTTACTACTATTAAGTAAATCCTCTGACTACTGAACTTTTTCTTTTTATTACGTATTTTCCGGTGATGGTGATTGTGGAGAATTAGTCAAAATATCAAATGTCATGATGATTAATAATATTCAATATGAATAATTCATGTAATCATTAAAAAACATCTGTTACTAATCATTAACATATTTATTTAAAATCAATTCAATTTTGTAATCTTAAGTTTTTTTTAAATTATCTAAGCTAAATTAATTTTTTAAATTTATTTCTACACCAAATAATAAATCATAGCAAGAAATCTTACAAAATTAAAATTCACATATTCATCATTCGAAATTCAAGCAAAAGCAAGTCAATTTCCCTTCATTTCCTTCTCACACCTAATCATCTACTTTCCCATTGCGTTTCTTGGCACTTCATTCAAAGCGTTTATTCACTAGAGACCTGTAGTAGACAAAAAAAAGCAGTTCACACACTACCACTACGGATATCGTCGTAAAAATCCAGCGATTTATAAATCTTAACCTCTGACGTCTTTTCTCTTTGCCAAGTGAGATAAAAAAAAAGTAAAGTCAAGAATGTGGCATACATGTGTATGTGAATCCAGCTGATCACAGCCAACTTTTTTTTTATTTTCTCTCTTTTTTTTCAATCGTCTCGTTCCTCACTCTTCTTTCATGCATTCGTTTCTATGAATGAAAGCATTTAGACTCCAAAGAAAGAATAGTCGTTTTTAACGTATATGTAGGGTTATATAGTTTTCGTAAGGAAAAATTGGAATAAATCGGTGACTACGTGTGCGACCGAGCGAGCTGACGTCTGATAACACGAGATGGAAGCCTCGGTAATTCTGCAGGATAAAAGGGTCTTTCTTTAACAGTCACAGCGCTTGATATGGCTTTTTCGCTTTCTTCACTGTCTATTCATTCTTTTCTCATTCTTAACGACTCTCTTTTTAAGCTTGACCTTCGCTGTTCTTTTTTTTTTCTTCTGCATTTCTTACAGACATTTTTTTTTTCTTTCGAATCTAATTCTTATATTTTTTCGATTACTTTTCTTGTGCTAGTCACTTTTTCTTTGAATTTCACCTACGCGTAAAAAAAAAAAACCAAAAAAAAAGACAAACATTGGAAAGAATGATTGACGCAGATAAATATAATTTATGTTTACTGTATCTTAATTATGCTAGGTCAAAAAGAAACGATGAAAATAAAAGCAACTACGTTAAAATCTTTAGTAAGTAAACGTTATAAGTTAAAGTTTATGTATAGTTTATACATAAATATTGATTATGATTCATAGTAAATTTTATGGATATGTCTGACCATACACGACTTGTATCACTTGTATCGATATATACCATGTTCCTGTTTTTATAGCTCAAATAAAACATTTTACTTTATGTTACTCAGCTACAAGAAAGAAAACGTATAGTTGACAATAAAAACAGAGCCAGGATATTTTGACTCTTCAATAATATCAATTTTTTTGTAGCTAAGAAAAGCATCAAAAATGTTATTTTCTAAGTAAACAATCAAGCAAGTCTTACTTTTATTTCATGAAAATAATCACAATTAAATACCGTAAAATCACTCAAAATTTATTACAACTTAAAAAAAAAATTAAATAAACAAATAAATTTAGTAGTATAAATATCAATATCCTCATCAAAATACATCAATTATAATTCAAACTCACGTAACACCAACTGTCCCACAAAAAAAAAAATTTTTTTTTCTCATCTCTCTTACCAACACTCAATATCAAACTAACTCCCTCCTTTGTTCCCCCCTTACACTCATAAAACTTTTCCTTCTGCCTCTTCTTAATTTCTAGCATTCCCCTTTCCTCTCCTTCATCTCCAAAGACTTCCTCTTATCCAATTCAGTCCTTCCTAAATGCTTGAAACTCGGTAACGCTCCCGAGGCTTCATCATCCATCCTATATATATATATAGTCTCTGTTTCTCGCTTCGCTTATTCACCAAAAGCTTAACTGTTACGTTAACTTGCCCTTGAGCAAAGGAAGATCTCTTTCTCTCTCTCCCTCTCTGTGTTGTACACTAGTGACTTTTGTCTTTCACCCCCTAAGGATGTATAACCTAATTGCTGATATAGCTTGACTTGGTAAGTCTTTAATGGATACGCAACTGACTAAAGGTTAATTACAATTTTTCATGAGGATGATCTGGATGACAAGAGTATTGTTGGGTTCTTGTTGCTTCTGGATTAAGGTGGTATGTATTTTATTGTTTTTTTTTGATTAGGAAATGATTAGTGAGCACTTTTTGATCTTTCGTGAATAATGAGAAGATTATTAGATTGATATCTATGAATTATTATTATTTATAAGATTAAGATTATAATTTATTTCAATGAATTTCTAATGAATAATAATAAAAAAAAATGTTCACAAGTAGCCTTGTAAGAAAAAAAATATGTGAAATAATGTCAATAAAATCGTAAATATATTAAATATGTCTTGTCAGTATTGGTTATCCTTGAAATAAAATTGCTATTTGTTATTTATGAAATTATCATTTTACTTCATTTTTCTCACAACAAAATAACGTGAGACGTATATACTTGCAAAAAAAAAAAAAAAAAAAAAAAAAAAAAATTTCCTTTCAAATAAATAAAAAAAAAAAAAACATTTAAACACTTCTACTTGTTAGGTTGACGTGCACGCGTTGTTTTTTTTTTTTTTTTTGTCGGCTAAGGTATTTGACTTGAACGACGAGGATGAGGGTGGTTTCTGTACTATGTGAAATAGATGGTAGAAACATAGAAAGGTGAAATTTTGAGATAAAATAAAGACTTTTATTTTGTTCATGTATACAATTTTCTTTTGAAATAGAATTTTAAGATAGAATGATTGATTAACAATGCATCATTTTTTTTTATAAATACTGCGTTTACGTGAAAAAATTTATTTCAGATGGGGTATTTTTACAAATATTTGTTTTTGTCTTATTTAATATTAATTTTAACATTTATCAAAGTAATAATGTAAAGTGTATAATTTTGAAAAATTTACTTTAAATTGTAAAAATAATGTTATATTGACTTATAATAGTTCAAATCAATTATTTTAATTATGTTACTATATTTTTAATTTTTTTCAAGAAAAAAAAATTCTCAATATTTAATGAAGATGCGGGGAAAATGATATGTATTTTCTTAATAAAGTCTTTTTAATACCCCAATTTAACGTATTTCGACATACAAGTGCTCGCACAATTACTCAGACGACGTACGTTAGAAATTGAACCCACAACTTGTGGATTCCAAAACTGACGATTGCCGACCAAGCTATTCAAGCCTCACTTCAATATATTTATTTGTCAAAAAAGTACTGAACAGTAACTAAAATAATTAATTTAATTTTTCTGAACTCTTTGGAACAATAAAATTAAAGCATAAGTATGTTACTTTAATAATTTAGTTTTTAAGATTTTTACCACTAAAATATAAAAATAAAAAAAAAAGAGAAAAATCATTGCTTCTCAAGATGAGTGCCAAGCCATCCAGAGTTGAAAGCTTTGATAAAGCATTTAAGTGGCCTTGAAAAGTTAGAAAAAAACCCTTTTTGTGAAGTACTTGGATATATAAGTACGAATGAAATGTAAAGGCACTATACGCGTGTGCGCAAGCGCGTATGACGTACATAAAAGTATGTAGGGGGAAAAGTAAGGAGGGGGATAGATTTTTCCGCGGTAATACTTTATCTTTTCTTTTCTTACAGAAATAGCACACGAGAGAGAGGAAAAGAGAGAAAGAAGAAGGATCGTGAAAAAAAAGGAGAGTGAGTAGTATAAGGTACGACGCGTGTCCTTAATATCGTATCACAGCCGCCCACGAGTTGACGAATAGCGGCACTTGCGATCTCACGTTCTCGCTTACTTGCGTATATAGCTCCACTGCTCGCACAAAGTAAAAATGGACAAAAAAGAAGAATATTATTTTTCTTTTTTTTTGTTGTAAGGGTATGTACTGTTACTTTTTTTTATTTTTCTATCACGTCATTGTTAAATAAAAAATTTTAATATTTTTAGTTTTGTATCAAATTTAATGCTCATATATATTTTCATACTTTATAGCGCTGTGCAATTTTCCAAGGTAAATACACTCGAAATTGAAATTTACGAATTTACAAAAATTTTTTGCTCGCTTTGCTTGTTTATATGTAAAATAAGCAAAGCCAAATCTAATTCTCAAACTACATACAAATTGTTGATTAACAACCAAAACTAAAATAATTTTTTTAATTTTCCATTAGAGCCTAATTTAAAAAATTATTTCCGCATTTTATTATGCTCACTTATTGTTGGGTATGCAGATGAATAAAAACCATTTTCCGCTACTTTTCCAACCGTCCTTAATTTTAGCTTGTTCAACCTCTTCAACCCCATTTCACGCATCGCGGAAGTCTACATTCTTCAGCAATTGTTCTTGCTTTCACGAGAGTAAAATAAATGCTGCATCAATGTAAATTCACTTGGTATGAAATGTGTTTGTTATTGTTGCTGTCATATTAAAAATTTTGATTAATTTAAATATTACACGCAGCTTGTTTTGAAATTGGTATTAGAATTTAAAATTTGGTAAGAGTTTATTTTGTATTCAGAAAGAATGAAATTTTTATTTGAAAAATTGCAATAAGCCAACATTTTAAATTTTCAATTTGCTATCTTAATAATAATTTTATTTTTTTGTATATTTATTTGAATATTATAAATCATTTAGATTTATTTCATGTCTTACACATCATATTTGCATAGAAAATGACCCTGAAAAGTTTTTACTCAATAACATCAAATCACTTTAAGAGATTGAATAAGAAAAGAATAGCTGATCAGTAAGTATTCAGATAAAATAATATCAGCTTGAGTTTTTTTTTTCAATACACGTATTTCTTTATAATATGTGCGAAGCATATACACAATACCCAAAATTTCTTTTCACCATTTCCTTATATTTTTCAAATCATTTTCTTTCTCAACTTTTTAAATCAATTCTTCTTTTTCTTTGAAATATTTATCTTTTTTTTTTTCATCTAACTCCATCACACTTTCTCTCTCGTTTTCCTTATACTTTAGAAAGCTGTTTATATAGAATGGAAGATGAAAAGCAGTTTCCTTACTGATTGAACATGTGACGTGATGGTGGGAGAACGACCTAACCAAAACTTTTTTCTCCTTCAAAAAATCTCATTCCTTTCTTTTTTTTTTTTTAAGCAAAATTCATTTCTTTCATCCTACAAAGTAATAATTAAAAAACAAATAATATATTAAAAAATTTTAAAAACTTTTATAATTCACACTTGACCCTTTTTTCTAATTAAAGTCACACGCGAAATTCAACACTACTATTGAAATTTCCAATAGTCAAGCACGAACAACGTTGAATCTGCCAAGCCAGCACGATTGGCTTCTCTATTTCATCACAGCACAATCTCTTTTTCTCTCTTTCTCTCTACTCTTAACCATTGCAGTTTAGGGCTTCAAATAACTTCGCTACGAGAAAAAGCTTTTGGAAAACGAAAAGCTGAAGTAAAATCGTGAGGTCCAATTTATAGCGTCCAATCCTTCCAAGATATCGCGTATACTCTTTTCGATCTACCCTTTTTTTTCCTAACTCTCTCTCTCTCTCTCTCTCTTGCAACCTCAGAGGTTTCCACCACGAAAAAGCTGCTGCTGGTCGACAATTTGGTCTGTAAGTATTGGGAGTGAGTTGTTGTTGTTCGAACGAGAGGTTAAAGTTTGTAGATGTATATATAGGATGGAGGGATGGTGTGGTTATAGTAGCGCGAACTAAACGATAAAAAAAAAAAGAAGAGTTTTAGTAAAGTTTGGAAAAGCAGTTTACGTGGTTTTGGAAATAGAAAGTGATTTTGAAAAAAAAAAAAAATGCTGTGGTTTTAAGCTTTGATTTTAAGTTTAAAGTTAAACTGACGTCTTTTCAACTTGCCTGAACGTTAATAAAAATTGCTGTTAAATTTATCCCTGCGAAAGTTTGCTTTAAAAAAAAAAAGAAAGAAAGAAAGAGAAGGGAGGTAAGGAACTTGCTCTTTTCTTTTCCATATGATATATTTCAAAAATCAGAAGTATTTTTAGTATGGATATAAAGCTGTAAATCAAGACGAGTGGCGAGCAAGTAAAGAAGTAACTCACAGATTCTTTGTCTTATAAATTATTTGATTTATGAAGTTAAATATAAAAGTACCGCCGAGAAAAGAGAAAAGTGTGTGTGTATATGAGTAAGAGAAAAATTTAAGCACGAAAAAAAAAAAAATATTGTACCTTACTTTTTTGGCTGCCTCTCTCAAGAAATTATTCATCAAATCTCGCGATATAAATAAATAACTTTCTTTTTTTCTTTCCCCCAGAAAAAAAAGCCACAAGGAACATCATCGCCATAACCACAAAAGAAAAGGAGACAAAAAGGAAAAAAAAAAAGAACAAAACAATCCGCAAATCATTAATTTTAGTAATAATAATAGTAGTAGTAGTAGTAGTAGTAGTCAAAGCCACGCGAACGAAAATTCTGAAAAGAAAATAAAAGAGAAAAAGAAAAAGGAGAGTAAGCGAAAATGAGGTACAGCCATTAAAAGTTTTCGTATAACAAACGAAAAACGAAGAAGCTTCTCCGTAGAATAGAATAGCTGCTATAGAAGGATACATATAGCAAGAATCGAGTAGGTATACGCGAAATCCCATCGTCACGATGTAGCAATCGATAACTCACCAAACTGAACAACGCAAGTCCAAAAGCAGCTTTTACTTCCGGCATACATACGTGTGTCTGTGTAAGTATGTGTGTGTGTACGTGTGAATTTGCTCCCTCGATTAATAATGCGCGTCCGGAAAAGAAGAGGCACACACGTGTGTATTTACCCGAGGAAGAGCTGCCAAATTTCTCGTCGTGAACTATTCTTTATGGTATATATACACTGTTGGTTTTAATGCGAGAAAGAAAGAGAGAGAGAGAGAGAGAGAGAGAGAGAGAGAGAGAGAGTGAGAGTGAGAGTGAGAGTGAGATTGCTCTGACCTAATTCATATGCTGTCTGAATAGGGGGAAGGAGGAAGTTGGGAGTCTAATTCGCTTAATCTTACCTCTGACGAGGGTTGAAGTACTGTTGAGCAAGCAGCTTTTTTGACAGTCGATGTTGTTTGTATGTTTGTGTGTGTGTGTGTGTGTGTGTGTGAGTGTGTGTGTGTGGTGTGTGTGTGTGTGTGTGAGTGTGTGTGTGTGTGTGTTTGTACGTGCTTGAATATTTTAGGATATTTTATGGAGTATAGTAGTCAAGTGGACTGGTTACGCTAATGTAAAGTGAGAGAGAAATAGTGTAGCAGGTGTGGTAGTATGTGAAGGTGATGAAACTTACTAAGAATAATAAGAAGAATATTGAAATGTTTTTTTAATGGAATGATATTTTATTTTTTAATAATTTGTCTTGTCATATTGAAAAAATTTATATTATGTGAAATATCACTTTTTATATAAAGTTTAATGAAAGTGTATGATACTTTTTTTTTTGTTTTATATAGAACGATAAAACTGTAAATCAAATTGACGTCATTGTGTCGTTAAAAAAGAGTAGCGTGATATTGAGCGAAACTTCTTTAAATTAAAGCAATTACTTTGTGAATACTTTTTTTTTTCTTTTTTTTAAATACTAACGTAGATTTTATTAAAAGTTATAAAATGATTAACGAGTTCATAATTTTTCTATAATGGTCAAAATGCGTCTTTTGTAATAAAAAAAATAAAAAAATAAAATAACGATATTAATTAAATATAAATTAAAGAGGATTTAATCATGAAGTATGGTTTTATAACAATTATTTTTTCGTGAAACTTTTATCTTCGAACCGCATTGCGGCCTTAGACCTTTTTATTATTTTTTTCTTACTACGTAAAAGTAGATCTCACAATATCCATAAATAGTTTGAAAAAGTTTTTTTTTTTCGAAATAAATTTATGTTTATAATAAGAAAGTTGGTTTCACCAAAAAGCATTACTCTAAAACTTTTTTTATGTTTATTTTTTTTTAAATTAATTTTTCATATTAAAATTTTCAGCAAATATTGTCATGATTAACAATAATTTTATTAAATTATGTTAATTGCATTATTAATTAAAATAATAATTTTCATTTTAATACCAATATATCCGTTTACTATACCAATAATAATAAAAACAATTATAATTTCTTAAAATTTAATAAAACAAATGAAAATTTAAATGCAAATCAATAGCAATTAAAATTTATCGATAAAACGATTAATATCAAAAAGTATAACATATGTTTGAATGAAGGCAAACACTTGTACAAAGGAGGATCAAAAAGTCAGTGGGAAACATGATCGGACAGCATAGAAGCATCTATATATCGACAGCAAGCATCGATAGTTGGAAGCATTTCTAACCGACTTGTAAAAAGGTCAGAATGTCTTTAGATCAGATTGCAGCAGCATTTTTCCTCTCAAGCTCTTTTATATCAGCAGCGATAGAGAGTATAAAGTCGGTTAAATCCAATAAATTGCAAAATCCATTAAATTGTAAAGTATATATTCTCGTACGATTGTTCTATCTTTTATCTATTAAACGGATTAATTTGATTATTAACTTTTTTTTTTAAATAATAAATTTTGATATATTCTTTAAATAGATAAAACTTTCGATTTTACGATAATAAACATCGTGAACGAAAATATTACAAATGACTTTATCCATAACGAAGCTCATCTAGTTAACAATATTTTTAACTTTATCGAGTTACGTAAATATTTCATTGACATTTCAATTAGATCGGTAAATTAATTGGAAAATTCAAAGGACATTTGAAATTTAAAATAAACAGAAAACAATATTTCTATCAATATATTACCAGTATCCCATATTTTTAAAAGTATACAAAAAAAAAAATAATTTTTTTCGTAACTTCCGCAACATTTCATTGAGTTATTTATATTGTTTTATCAATCGACTATCCACCTATCAACTAATCCATCGTGATTTTTAATTTTCAAAAAAAAAAAGAATATAGAAAATACGAAAATCCCTGCATTCAATAAATCAAGCCCGGAAGCGCTTCATTTTTACTCTGCAAAAGCGATAAATTATCAGAAAAACAGCAGCGCAACGCAACCCACGTTATATACACATATCTCTCTCCCTCCAACTCTTTTCAATCTAATATTTTTTCGATAATCACCGATACGTGATCATAAACTATTACGCACTTTTCCACGTAATACCTATACATAGATATATTATAACACACAAACCCATCATACACATCTATGATCACCTTGAGCTTTCATTCTATACCATCACATCTATACACATATAAACATACAAGTCTGCCCATACTAACAATCCCAAATACGAGTGTCCAGTATCTCGACGTAAATTTAATTTGCCCACGCAACTCGTTGCTTTCAAACGAAAAAACATACCGTTTCCTGACTCTCTTTTTGACTTTCCTCCTGATTTTATTTTCCCAGTTGCATCCGCGCGATAGCGATGTATATACGGGTATGTGCAAATAAATCAAGGAAGAGAGAGAAAGAGAAAGAAAGCAAAAGGCTTGCTGAAAATGTGTATGAATGTGTGTGTGTGTATATATATGCACGCATGAGTGCGAAATGGACTTGTCGAAACAAATATTTGTGTTTGTACATGGATACATGATATGTGGCAATGTGTTATAGTTTCTGATCAAATAAGTGTATTTTCTTTTTCTTTTTTTTTTCTTTCTTTTTTTATGTATGATGGGTTACTTCATTGCTTGGCGTTTTGTGGCTGCTGGTTTATGATCGCAATTGGCTTTTTACGTGTTCGTATACGTATATAAAAATGTGCTGCAGATATATATAAATGAAAAGGGACTTTTAGAATGACTTACGATAGAAATGAAAATAGAGAGAGAGAAAGCTATTCGAATTGATGATCCTACCCTTAGTAAATTTGTCATAAATGATACTGTCAGGTTTATTGTTTTTTTTTTTTTTTTATTTTCATTAATAAAAAGAGGAAACGATTCAAGTTTATTGTACTATACTTAAAAAAAAAAAATTTGAATCATATTTTACGATCTCAATGTGTAACACCAAATTTATAGAATTTCATAAAGATGTAACGTACCCTTTAAAAAAAAAGTATTTTTAAAATTTAAAATACACGATGAAGTAGATCCTTACAAAATAAAAAAAAAAAATGACACAGATCAACATCATTTTACCACTTCCTTTATAAATGCACTCAACCGATAAAACTTTTAAAAAAAAATCTCCGTTTCATCGAAAAATGTATCAATCGATCAGCAGTATCCATAGGAATCAAAAAAGAAAAAAAAAGATAGACACATACAAAAGCAGAAAAAAAAAAAAAAAATAAAAAAAGACCATTATTGGTACTGTTGAAGCCCTTGATCTAAAATCCATCCACGAGAAGAAATGCCATCGCATCAGCTTTTCTCCCTCCACCCCCTCCCCCTCCCCATATCGCCTTTCTCTTTTCTTCATTCTCTCACAGCAAATCGCATTTGATCTCAAGACTACACAACTGCAACCAACATACATACATACATATATACATACATACGTAGAAAGAGAGATAGAAAGAGAGAAAGTATCCAGACCTCGTAAAAGACGCCATTCTCCAGTTTCTCTTTTAGTTCAAGCTTGGTGAAAGTCTCGGTAAAAAGAGTAAGGCCATCGCTATGTAGAGAATAAAAAAGAGAAAGAGAAAAAAAGAGCAGTAGTAGTATCTGCAGCAGCAATAGTAGAAAAGGAAATAAGGGACGAGCCGAAGGAGAAAAGAGAGAGAGAAAAGTCGATAGTCTTGAGACTTCTAGAGAGGTAAGGTAGTAGCAGCAGCCACATAGCGTAGATAGATAGGATCATACCGCGATATAGCAAAAAAAAAAGAGGTATATAGGTTGGACGCGATAGAGGAAATCGCGTAATTCAGTATAAGACGAAATCCTTAGACGAGGAATCTTATCGATGATACCTATACTTGTATCTATATTCTCTTTTGATTCTGCAAATGGGACGAGGTTTTATATATTATATCACTTTTTTTTATTTCTTTCTTTTTATTTAAATTTATTTAATAATCTTGGGTTAGTTATTGATAATGATCGTGAGGAATCTATTGTGAAATTGATATTGGTTATTTGATTATTATTGAATATTAAATGTTTTGGGGTGATTATAAAGTCATTATGATGTCGATATATATCTAATATCAATAAAGTAAAATAAATATTTTTCAAATATAATTACTGAATAATTGTGAGGCTTAATTGACTATTAGTATGCTGATGATAATTATGTATGATCCTTGTTAAAAATTTAAATTTAAATTAAAGAAAAATGTTGATATTTAATATAATATCTAATTTTAGAAAAGAAAATTATTAATTGTAATTTGTATTTTAATTAAGCCAGCTAATAAATTTCACGCGTATTAATGCATGCTAAAATTTTCATCAAGCTTAATTTGTTATTTTTAACACAAATTAATGACTATATCCAATTTTCAAACTCATCTACCAAACTTATTTTCACATATTACCTTATTTTTCTAAAAAAATTTGTGTATTTATTGAAAAAAGAAAAAATTATTTAAAACACAATTAATCTCCGCACCATAAAACAACAACAACAAATTAAATTCGTCAATTCAAAACAAAACGAAACAAAGTCATTAACAGTTTAACATTATATCCATTATAAAATCATGTATTTTGCCATTGTCTGAATAATCCCAAGCAAAAACATTTATTATTCAAATGAGCAAAAAAGTCCAGTAGTCATTTAAAAACCTTCTTTCGTATCTCTTATAAACTACTATACAAAAAGACCTTGGCCGTGGACTGTATCGTGACCGAGTGCACTTGTCTACTCTCTTTACATTACTCTATATTCCATTATATATACATACTAAAGAAAACGAGAAGGAGAAGTGCAGGGCCGCAGCTTAAGATAACACCTTTTGCCTTTCTCTTCCTCCTCTTTCGATGTGTATGAATTTCTTTACCCTTAAAACACGAGGCTTGTATTATCTTGGAATACGGCGAGGTAAGATATATGCGATACACGCGATGAATTGCCACGCCCTTGTCTGTTTGTATACATATATATTTACTTGAACAAGTTCAAGTAAATTATTACTTTGTTTATGCTATTGGTCAAGTTGCGAGAGCTGCGCTACTTAATTATTTACGTTATAGGGATTAATGTATAGTATATACTTGATTTTTATATATTGAACTTTATATCAATAATTAAGTTTTATCGAAATTGTTTTATCAAACTATTTCATAAAATTTATTAACATGTTTATTTACATGATTTAATAGATATGTGTGTCGATAAAATACAAGTTGTAGTTAACCAAAAAATGTCAACAAAACTATCGACACGTATGATGTATGTAGTTTATCCGAAAGACTTCTTGAAATAATAGCAAATACGTGAAAACCATTGGTATGAATTTGGTTATTTGGATGAGGCAAATACGCAATGAGGCAATTTTCTTCAGAGTATATATGCGAAGAAATAAGAATAAATATCTAAATACATCAACTCCAAATTGAATGTATTTTTTGTAAATATATATGTGTGGCAATACATTTATTTTAAAGCTTACACATAATTTTTTTATAAATGGTAATTTTATATCGTATTGGCATACATAATTTAAATTGCAATGTATAAATTGTTTCAAATTAAAAGTATTTTTAATTGCGTTTAATCATGTGCTTTTGATCTTTGAATTGTTGGATTCGCGTATCATTGGTTATTACTTGGAATTTGAATTACGTAAAATTTAAATCTTTGATTAATCGTTGATAGGCGTAATTATATGTTAAATAATTAACAACTTTCATCAAAAATTTTATATTAATTTTTTAAATTTTTTATTCGAGATAGCGATAATGAAATTCATTTTATACAAAACTAATATATTTAAAATTGCACTTATTAACTTTATACAGATATTTTCATTCAAACTTTTCATATTATACATCATGAAACAATAGTTACAATGGCATTCGCATATTTACTTAAAATTTCCATAGCGAACAATAACCACATTCATAATTTTTTTTTTTTTTTAATGACAAACACATTTTTAAAAATCAGTCTTACATAATAAACACAAAAAGTAAAAAGAAACAAAAAATTCTTTTTTAATCACAATATTTTTATATCAAACAAAAGATATGGACAAGCAAACCAAAAAAAGATTCTACAAAAAAAAAAAAATCACGTCAGAGCGAGCAACGTAGCAGGAAGGACGGAAAGGGCAAATACACACAGCGTATAGCAATCAAAGAGCAAAAAGTCCGAGTAAGGGAGGTTATACACAAGCGCGAAAACAAAGAGAGGAAGGAAGGGAACAAAAAAAAAGAGGTAGAGCAAAAAAAAAATTGCGGAAGCAAGGGTAACGCGTACGGCTAGCGACCGAAATGATATTTGATGGTGAGCTTACAGAAGAAAGAGAGAGATGCGTTGAGGGGCGTCGTCACTCACACGGCTACCCAGTGATTTATGACTATGTCTACGCCCCTTGATCCTCTCTTTTTCCTGTGTGAGTATCAAGCTGCTTGCTTTGGCCTTGTCCTGTGTGTGTTACGTGTGTATGACGAACGCTTGGTGAATGAGTTTGAGTATTAGATAAAATTTTCGATTTCACGATTTTTTGAGCTTTTTTTTACTATTTTTCTGATTAGCTAATTTTTTTATTATTATTATTTATTTTAGATTAGAAAATTTAAGAATATAATATACTTAGTTAGATAATATTTTTTTACTAAGAATATATTTTTATGGCAAATGGATATAAGTACGTTGGAAATGGACAGTGATTTATTTTGTTCATTAAGAAAAAATCTGAAGATCCGTCATTTCAGAAATAATGACAGTTTTGACTATATGTGACTTGAAGATCTATATACATGTATATGAAGGATTATGATGTGTGGGCGGAACACTAATGTAGCCATATTTACGAAAAAAAAAAAAAAAATTACTATGAAGCTTAATATACTTTCTTGATATATGATGTCGTACTTAATATTGACTTATATCACTAGTTTTGAGATTTAAGAATTTTAAAATTAAAATATGCTTAGGAATTTTATCGTTTTTTTCTTCTTAGATTTCATTAATATTAATAAAAGATTAAAAAGAGCAATTATTATTATAAAACTAGTAAGGATTGTTGAATAATTTTTTATATTACATAACTAAAATTAAAATATACCGTAACATCATAATCACACTTGTTGCGTAATAATTCGTGCAAATTAATTAAAAATCTATACTTTGAAGACCCATACTTACAATTCAAAATATAATAATAAATAATAATTGTCAGGTAACAATTGTGTTATGAAATAGGTGATTTAATAATATTAGCTATCAAAATTTTGTTAAATGCAAACACATTAATATCCGTCAGTTGTATACGTCAATTAATTTTCTTAATTAGCCTACCTATATCTAAAATTTGATTGCTCATCGGTGTACCGTTTGATTATCTACTCATCTATGATTTAGATTGTCAAATCAGCGATAATTTGTGAATTTGCGGTTTCCTATAATATATACAAACTAATCGATTCATATATAAATTCTCTCTTACTTATAATATAGCTCACAAGAACAACTTTTTTTCAACATTTTATTAAAAAATATTAACGTTTCTTTAAGTAATTATATTATTTTATTCAATCAAGATAAATAAAATCATTACCTTCTTTTTATAATTGTCCTTGAAAATACAAAAAAAGAAATCATTACAATAATTACTACGAAATCAAATTAATACATTAAATACAATTTTACCTAATTTTCATTTACACGCTATTTCAATAATTATTCAAGTTTCTAAAAAAAAAAAAAAAAAAAACCAAACTCCGTTGACTTTTAGCCATTATTAAAGCATTTAGCGAAAAGTTTAAAGTCAGACAAACTCTAAAAGCACTCATTTGTCTAAACTACAGTGTTTAGACAGAAGATTAACATAAATAGCCATTAAACTTGCTCATCCGACACTTTCAAACGTCTGACCCTATATTAAAGCCAAGCTAAAAGCAGAACATAGTCCAACAAGTATAAAAGTAACCTTAACATTTGATATCATTAAAAACCATTAGCACACCTAAAACTTCAAGTCAATATCCATTCCACTAAACTAAATGAAAAAAAAAAAAAAAAAAAATTACCTCAAGTCACATACGTAAATAAATATTCCATTACAAAAAAAAAAAAAAAATAGTATCCTCAACACGAAAACGTATATACACAAGTATTTCACAATCAGATATCTCATTTCCGGTGGGAAAGTCCGGAATTCACAATCACTCGGTAACATCGTCTCTCGTCATGGCCACTTTTATAGCAAACGAAACGACCTATCCAATAAACCAACTCTTTTCCTTTCTTTCTTTTTTTTTCGCAAACGATCTACATCTAACCAATCAAGCCACTCCTCAAATACACAATACATATTACTCTCGTATATTTCAGTAGCTAATAAGCTAATCCAGTACGTACCATAATATATCTGGAAGCCACAGCTGAGTACTATTAACATAGACCTTGCCCTCTTATAGAAGATATAGTAATAGTACTATCGCAAAAAAAAAGGAGGAAAAGTCGTACTCTCTCTCTCTTTTTCTTTCTGTGCTCTTGGCAATATAGCGACGATCGTTTGATTACCACAAGTCACGCGAACTACCGGACCTATGCGTGTAATCGTGTCTAACGACGACCAACTACGTCCTGTGATCGTGACGTTTGATAAAATTCGATTTGAAAAGAGAGAGAGAAGAGAGTTAATACTAGAGAATACTATTTTATTGTGAATATAAGTGTGTATGTATATGTATATCTATTTTATTCGAGTGTTGTATATATGTTGAGCTGATCGATTGGTGAAGTATTCAATTAGGAGTGATGAGTTATTAGATTTGTTAGAATTGATATAAAGTAATGTGATTATCAAGATTTTTTAATGAGATTATTTTTTTTTAATATTTTACTTAATAGAATACAGTATTGAACAATAAAAATGTATCATTAATTTATGATAATTTTAAAAAAATTACTTATTTTTGTGTACAAAAATTTATTAGCTTATAATGCAATTTTAAAAGAATATAAAGTATTAAATGTAATCAGAGATTTAGTTATATTTTTATCAAGCATATAAAAAAAAAAGATTTGTATAAAATTCCGTGACCCAAAGATAGCGGTCTACCTCCCTAATTACGTGAAAAACGCATAAAAAGAAATCAATTTCCTAAGTAAGTAAAAAAAAAGAAAAAAAAAGAAAATACAGATCCAAGGAGAAATCAAGAAAACGCAAAAGGCAAAGGTAAAAAGAAGAAAGAAATAGAAAAAGAGAGAGAGAGAGAGAGAGAGAGAGAGAACGAATAGCAGGAAAGTGAGCTGCGGGTAGACGGCAGATAAAAATCGAGAGAAGCTAAAGGAAGAAAACGGGGCCAACGGGATAGAGTAAGAGAAGGAGAGAGAGAGAGAGAGCTGGCCGGAAATCAAGCGGGGACGACGACGACGACGAGTAGCGCGAGCGTGAAAGAGAAGGGGGTGAGAAATCGAGATTACGAGCTGCATCGTCGACGTCGTTGTACTAGTAGTAGTAGTAGTCAGGACGAGCACGACTTGCTTCCCTGCTCTTCAGGGAATATAGCTTGCTTCTCTGTCTCTCTTTCTTTTCTTGGTCTGCAAGCGACATGGCAAAAGAGAGGAAGAGAGAGAGAAGAGAAGAGGGTTGGAGAAAAGCCATGACGCTGCTTTCCGTGTGTCGTGGAACTTAAACGTTTTCTGCGATTCGTCCGTGTACTTGTCGTTGGTGCTTATACTTGGATTTTGCTTCTTTTTTATTTTCTTACTCTTTCCTTTACACTCGGGTTCGATTACTTTTGTAAATTTTTTTTTTTTAGTATATGTTGTACTTTAAATTTCTTGGTATAATTTTACCATCTACGTAAAAAATTGAAAGTGTATTTTGGTGAGAATTGGATGAGAAGTGGATGTGATTACTTTTAATTATTTTTTTGTAACAATAAAAATTAAAAGATTTTATTTGTAATTTTAATCAAGGTATTAAGTGATTTGATTTTCTGGGTGAAGTTTTAATGATAGAGATTAGAATTTTAAAGAAAATGTTTTCTTTTTTTTTTTTTATTAAGAAAGTTGAAATGGTAACGTAAATGCTCTATGCTATCAAGTGCAAGTAGCAATTAAGTGGTTAAGGGAAAAGTGGAAAAGGTTAAATGAGGAAGTTGGTTTGTACGATAATGGTCGTTTTTGTGTATCTTTCGAGAAATGTATATTGTACATCTAAATCATTCTGAGAATTAATGATTTTCGGTTATAGTTTATTCTACCAAAGTATCAACAAAAAAAAAAAAAGATAAATAAAAACAAAGTTAAAAAAATTAATTCTTTTTTCTTGATAAAGTTTTATTTTGGTAATACATAAATTGATAAAAAGAAATAAATTACTATCAGAAAATAAAAGAAAAACAGCTATATTTCTTTTTTGTTTTATTTTTTTACGAAAATTGTAAATGTTTTAAAAAAAAGGAATGATAAGTAATTTGTCTAATACTTTTTATGCCATGAGTCGAAAAAAGAAAGTAAATTTTTATTTGACATTCCAATAAAATTAAGATCACTAGTTTTTTTATTCAGATAGATGTCAGCAGTTAGACAATGTAATTGGTGAATTCACATAAAAATTAATGACATCCGCTATTTTTAGGGTTCAATATTTTCTTTATAATACCCAAGTGGTTCACGATGGAATGTTCACGCTTGTCTTGTGCTAGGCAAAACCGTACTTAATGTAGAAATAACTTTTTGGGTACAATAAAACTTTATTGAAAATCGATATTCATCCTAGCGACAAAGCTAGGATTTCTAGTCACTGACAAAATTGTATTTAAAAATGGTATTTAATATTTGATCTTTCTACTAATTTTTATTTTACATTTTATGATATAGAAATATTTTATTGTAATAATTTGTACGTATTTTTGCAAATTATTTCCAAGAAATTTTTTGTACAGAATTTAATATCAAAAATTTAATATCTTACAATTCTGTATTATGCTAATGATGACAATAAAAATTTTTTATAATCAAGATTCTTTCACTGTAAAATATTATAATTTTTTAATATTTAAAGAAATAAAATTTTTATTTTTACCGAATAACTTAATTTACTGTTCATTTAAAGTAATTTATTTAATATTTCAGATCGAAATCCACTTACTCCAGTTATATTACATAACATATAATTTTAGACGAAATAAAACTAAGCAAAACATTTAAACTGTTCCAAACATGCATTTCGTGCAATTTCAGATTCCAAGGTCAATTGCAAGAATAAGTAACTGGATATATAAGTGGTACGATATCATATACAGGGTGAGAGAGGGAAGGAGGGACAAAAAAATTTAGCCAAGTACAAAACGATAAGCTCTCATGTTTCAATCAACGGGAAACTAATTTACCAGTCATGAATTTAGAGCTACGTCACATATTGTATTTGTACCACACCCAGGCCTGTTATTTATTTTTTTTTTCTTTCTATATTTATATATCTTTTTTGGCAAACTATTTAAATGTCCACTCGTGTAGGGCGGCACGCGATATTGCGTTCCGTCATTTTCCATAAATTATTACGAAATTAAGCGATATACCCTCGTACGTGAGCCAAGCAACGCGCGCCCGCGAACGATGTAGGCCTTGACACAAAGACTGAAAAGAGCCTCTTATGGATGGAGAAGCTTTCTCTTGCGAGCCTACAATATGATAATGGCTCAGGCTACTTTAAACTTGTATGCGAAAAATTAATAATTTTTATTTTATCTTGAAAAACAAAAATATAAAATTGTTTTAGCATTATGTTTTTGTATTTTATAAATATTTATAAAGGAATGTAATATTTTGCCCTAATTAATTTTGTTTTAGGACGCTTTAGATTTAATAAATCAATTACTTTCGATACCATACATGAATTTTGTATTTTTAAGCATATAAAAATTTGTAAATTAAAAAAAAAAAAAATTCAGTGGTTTTTTTTAAGTTGTAAAAAATTCATAACAAAAAGCTAATTACTAGATATTTTGTTTATAGTTTACAAAGTAAATTTTAATTACCAATGTTTTTATTAAAATAAAGTGCCAAGATACTTTACATTGATAAAACAAGCTTATACGAATCAGGCCCTTACAAAAATACGAGAGAATGTGGTAAAACATATATTATCGTGATTAAACTTTGCAAAAAATTTTGTTGTAGCTTGTAATTAATTTATATACCTTAAAATTCTGTAATCTCATGTAAAATTTTGTTAAAAACTTCAGGTGTTAATTATGATTCATGGGACACGCTATAAAGTAAGCTTATTAGGTTTATTCTATTCACAGAGTTATACTAGTTCAGTTGTCAAGGCAAAGATTTATCAATTTACTAGTCGTGGGTTCGATTCCTAGTGTCCGTCATCTGAGCTCGTATACCCTTGTCTGAAATATATTCGCTTGAATATCAAGAAAGACTTATAAATAAAACTTGATCGATTCTGTATAAGGGAAATCTTTAACATTCTTTCGTCAGAATATATGACATTTAAATAATAAATAGTAGAGACACGGACTTAATTAAAAATTTTAATGGAAAAATTAATTTTTAAAAAAATTAAATTTATTTTAATGTTAACCTTATGAGCAAAAAAAAAATATATATATATATATATATATATACAAACTTTTTTTTCATAAAAACAATATTTTTATAAATAATTCTATTTAAAAAGAAAATTAAAAAATAAAACATTAAGTAAATGATACATCACGTATATAAACATACAATAGATATATAAGCATACAATTAAATTTTTATTTTTGTTCGTTACTATTCACAAAGCTATTCTAGTATCCTTCAAAAAAAGCTTGTATGAAAAGCCCATTCAATTAGACTGTTACTTAACTCAAATGATACTTCAGCTGTTTTTAGCTACAAGTTAAATCTTCAACTCCTTTATTTATTTTCTTTTCTTTTTCACAAAATTCTAAGAAATTTTATATAAAACACAATGACTCATACTTTTTCTTCTAACCTCTTACAAAATTCTTTTTATGCATCACTTTTTTTATCCTTCCTTTCTATTTTCTTTTTCAAAATGCAAAAGAGAGAGAGAGAGAGAGAGAAAGAGAGAGAGGAAGTCCTACAGTGTATGCACTTGAGATCTTGATTAATTAATCCCCAGCTAGCTTGAACACACACAGAGAGCTTCTAGCTGCTTTTGCCTTTATGCCCAATGGTTATATTCAAAAGGACCATTCTAAATATCTCAGTCGAGCAGGCTTGCGAATGACGAAACTTAATAAAGACTGATATATGGCAGTAGGGTATTGAAGCTTTCGTTGTTACAAAGGAGAGACGTTTCGTTTCCAGCACAGTATTTCAAGTGTCGTGAAAGCTGATTATATTTCGTTCATCTCTATACTCTATCTTTAATTGTTACGTGTTAATTTCTAATTAAGCTTGTTAAATACATCAAGCATATCACAAAACTCCTTGACTACCAAATAAAACAAAATCATTTCATTAATATTGACAATCAAATAATCACATAAATTTTTATATACAAAATAATAATAAAAAAATTTTACATCACTAAACATAATAAACTATATAAGCATACAAAATTTTCACTTTATGTACTCCCCTTAAAGCTTTTTAATAACATCAATAAACTTTTTTAATTTCAAAATAAGTCAATTTGTACACGATACCCTCATATAACCCTCCCCCTCTTCCCTCCTTTCCTCTTAACCTTTTACGGAAACGACCTACTTATCAGCAAGGATGAAATAGCCCAGCACGTGGTTTGTAAGCTTTCGACACAGAATATCACCCACCACCAATACATAGAAAACAAACTTGTCCTTGCTGGCTCACGCACAAACATTTTCAAGCAAGAGCTGTATAGAATATCCTCTCTTGTCCCCTCTCGACTTTGTTTTACGTTTACATGGTATTTACGGTGCATCATCAATTTTTTCCGTTCGAAATATATATATAGCCTCTCTGCATATATGTAAGGGAGAGGGATTGCTCGAAAGACAGCTATCTCGTTCTCTCTCACTTACTTCTCTAAGCCAATAATGGTTCGACCAAGCGTGTGGTACAAGCTTCTTCTTCTTCTTCCATCTCTTCTCTACAACTATCTACCATGTAAGCATTTTCTTCCTCTATTCGTATATATATATATGTGTGTGTATATATCTATATATTTACGTCATTTCATATCTAAAGTTCAGTCGAGGGTTAAAGTGGCTCGTCAACCTAACACGTAATGGCATTTGACGTTTCAAGGTTACTAGCTCATACAATTTTTTTTTTTTTTTTTTTTTATATATAGTTTGGAAATACTAGTGGGTCGAGATGCTAATCATTGGCTTGATGCCAGAGATGAAAATTATTGATGCACGTATTTGATCATCTTTACATGAGGCTTGTTTGATGATCATATTTTTGGGAGGAAGAGGAGGGAAGATCGTTAATTTGGTAATGAGACAGATTCTGATACTTTACGATTTTGTTTCATTTAATACATTTCATTAAATTTGGTATTTAATTCTTAATTGCTTTTTTAACGTTATATAATAATAATTTAATATGAATATGAAATACAAAAAGGAATAATAATTGTCGATTAAAATGTATCATTTTAATGATTCGTAAACAATTAATTGTATCTACAATAAACGTTACCAATTATCAAATTAAATACCAATACCCATCAATTACAATATTGGTAATACAATCAAACTGAAAAATCGATTAAAATAAAAAAAAAACTCAAATACGATCGACACGAAATCGCATTACTTTACCAATGACCTTCTTTTTTAATTCTCTACACCCCCAAATCTTTCCTCACGATTCCCACGGGAGATTTTTCAAATGCAGTGGTAACACGCAGAGAGAGAGAGAGAGATCCGCAGATGCAAACACAACGTGCGTTCCACACCAGGCATGCAGCAGCAGCAGCATAGCACGTGCCAAAGAGAAAGAGAGAAAGAGAAAGATCGTATAATAAAAATCAAATTAATTCATTAAAAGCCGTTTCGCTTGAATACACACCCCACCTACCCTATACCCACGCATACATACATACATACTGCGGACATTTCCCAAACTGCATTGACTACGTGCTTTGCATTAGTATATTCAGCAAATACACACACACAAACACACACACGTACATGTATATACATTATACTACTAGAAATTTAACAGTCCACTTTGTATCGTTCCACTTCCACACACACACATACATACATACTACTATATATGCCTCTCGGCACTTTATTTTTTTTCTCAGTCTCTCTCTCTCTCTCTCTCTCTCTCTCTCTCTCTGTTCAGCCTCCCACCACATACTCATGTTTTATTGCAGAGTGAGTTCGCTCTCTCACTGGAATATTCTCGTATATATAGAAGTGATAGAGCCGTTGGTCCGAAGTTAAAGCGTATATAACTCGTGCTTGTGTGTGTGTGCTTGTGTGTGAGTGAGAAAGCTCGCCCAGCTTTATGATCCTGTGAAAGTACCCTCTCTCTCTACCCTCTCACCCTTTCACCTCTCTTTCAACTGCCGCACGCGTTCAACGCTGTAAAATCAGCAGCTATATATAGCTGGTCCATCCCGTAAATATATGTGTATATATATATATATATATATA